>WSFP011542589.1:0-11601 GCA_009831015.1 Picea engelmannii | reverse complement strand
CTGGGTTTTCTTCCCCTAGAGGGTTTCCCAGGATAAATGTTGTGTCTCTTGTGGATGTGTATTTCTCAGTGATCTTGTTCTTATTATGCTCTTATCTTTATGAAATGCAAAGAACTATAATATCAGCATAAAACATTAACAACAACCCTCTGGATGTGCCTTTTGTCGGACATATCTTTTTAGATTTTTCATATACCTCTCAAAGAAAAACATCCACCTTGTTGATACGATACTCGCCAATTCAATGTCATCGACTAGGTGTATAAGCAAATGGACTTGTAGGTCCATGAAACTTGTAGGGAGGTCTTTCTCAAATACACATACAATTTCTGCAATTTCCTTCTTCCATTTTGGTACTTCACATTCATGGATCTCCTTGGAGGTTACCCACCTAATATAAGAATAGTAAATTAGTATGAACCTTTAGTGTAAAATTAAAATGGAATATAATATCTCTATGTCTCTCACACATGAATATTTCATACCAAGTACCTTGTAAATGATGATGATCAACTTATGGCATTCCTTAAGTCAACGGTAAGACATGAATCCCCCCTAATTTCCAATGGAATGATATGCTATCAAGCACATTCATTAGAGGTCATTAGTAATTTTTCACACAACAAAATATCAAAATATATTTAGTACTAAATCAATGTTACTAGTAAAACTTAAATGATGATATATAATACCTTTAGAAAATTATGAAAATCATGTGTTTTAAATCCTGTGATATGTCCATCAACTGTAAAAGATTTATCCAATGATGACCCATAGCCAGTACATGTCCTTATTGAGCGTATGACATTTTTTAGTTGGTCTAGCTCTTTTTTTTTTCAAAATCCATGGAGCTTCTGCATATGTTTCATTTTCCGTGTCTGGCCACAAATGTCTTGTATCAAATTTGGTATGCGAAAGAGAAAAATATCTCCTTGAAGACAAGGTGTCCTTCTCTTTTCTTGATATATTTTGAAATATAGAATCTGGGACATTTTTGAAGATGTTCATAGGATATAATACGTGAGATATTAATAGATCCTTCCAGTAAGGGAGCTCATAAAATATGGATTTCCTTTTCATTCCTTCTGGCATATTAACCAAAACTTGTACTGGTTCTTCAATTGAATCACCTGATGAAAAAAATCCTACCAACCTTTCAATTCAACATCTTCATACTTCTTAATCCAATCACCTGGACGCATAATCATGGGAGGGCCTCTATTTTCAACTTTTCCATCAAATTGATGCTTTAGACAATTTCAATACTTATGATCTGTTGGTAGAAAAACCCTTTTATTTGAGTAAATAAATTTAGGTAGATCTTTAGAATACCTCCCTTGAAATTGATCTGCACATCCTGGAAATGCAAATATCCCCTTTGTTTGAAGCCCTACAATTCAATAAGTAATGTTAATAGCATTATAATAATATTATAAAAGTAAGTATGAAAGTTGGGATGAAAATAAATTATGAGTGTGAATACGTAAATATTTTATCTTACTAGAACATACACCAAGTCCTGAAAAATCATGAATAGTCCAACATAGCACACCATACAACATGAAGGAACTATTTGATGGAGGATGTGATATGCCATACATTATTATGCCTTTCCATAGTAGTTGCATCTCATCAATAAAAGGTGCAATATAAATATCCGTATTTTTAACTTGATGTTTTCCTAGAACAATGAGAGTCAGCATAAGGTGCTCCTTTCTAACACTCATCAATGGGGGAATATTGTATAATATCAATCCGACTAGCCAAACAATATTATTTGAGTTGAGGAAAGAGAATGGGCACACTCCATCAATTGCAAGACCAAACCTAATACTACGTGGTTCATCTTTGAATTTACTTGGCCATTTTCCCTCTATGTGTTTCATTGCTTTGGAGTCGGTCGGAATTCGCATGAATCCATATTTACTCATGTTCTTTGCATGCTAGTCCATCAATTGTGCAAGTGACTTGCAACGAAACATTCGTTGAAGTCTAGGTATAATTGGCATGTGACGTAAAACCTTTTTTGGAACTGTAGGACCTTGTACATTTGTACGATATCTGTTCTCTTTGCATAGAGGACATTCTACCTTGTTTTGATATTCACCTCTGTATAAAATTAAATCATTTTTACATGAATGAATTTGTTTATATTCAATCCCCAACTCATCCAACAACTGATGTGCTTCTCTGCAAGTTGATGGAAACACATTCTCTTCAGGGAATATTTTAGTTTTTAGTACCCTGTAAGATTGCCAGAGATTAAATAAATTAAATGTTTGACTTCTGATGAACATGTTTGATATGTCAATCTATACTACTACTGTTTATATACAATATATGTTTTATAACATCCCATTAAAGAAATATAAACGTAGTCGATGAATGTTTACAAATTACATACACCAATTTACAATGCAAAGTAAGAAATACATTTCAACTCACTTCAATAGGGTAGTGAATCCTTTGTCTGACCAACCAAATAGTGATTTGATTTCTAATAATATCAATGTGCATGCAAGTTTTGAGGTTCTACTTGCACCTGATCTGAACATGGGTGTCTTCACATCTTGCTTGATTGAGTCTTTCAGGTTGTTATCATCAAGATTATGTTGGTGGTAATTACCCCTACTATCATCGTTACTATCAACCATATGATGATTATCGCCATGATTGTTTCCATCCCCAAAGAAACCTGTAAGCATTTCATTCAATCCTTCTTCATGCACTGCATTTTCACTATCATCATCATCATCAAAGGTATGTGGCATGTCACCATTGTATGCTAATCTCATCAGCTCTTCAAACTTATTGGATGGTAGTATTCTCTTCAATGTTGCTCTTTTCACCCTAGTATGGCTTAAAGGATGGTTTGGATCATCCCGTCCAAATATTAATAACCCAGTTTGATCTTGGGTATTAGTAGGTGGATCATTAATGTCTTCTACCTATCAACATACTCAAGCATTATTTAATATTTGGAAAGAATTGGATAAATCCTAATTGTATCAATTTCAAAGAAATATAATCAAATATATCGTATTAACCAGTAATAATATATAATGTATGAACATATATACATCAATTGAATAACGAAATATTATTTTATATACTACTTTTATACAATAATTTAAAATAAAACACAATTTTGACAACATAGTGTATAAAATGTCAATCCACACTCATTGATTATTCTTTGGTTTTCTACCCTTACGGACATCCTTAGGGAGACCTAGTTCTTCCCTTTTCTTTCATACAAGAGTGCATTTTAAGAAGGGGTAATTAATCAATAAATCATCCCCAATGGTAAGTTCCATAATAGCCTCAACCATTATCAATCTATCAACCTCTCTTTCCATATCTCCATCTTTATCATTTATAACTTCAACAAATTGACAATTTGGTCTTATATTAGGGTCCCTTCCCTTACTACTATTTATAAAACCTGAAACATTTTTGTGTGTGTATGCACCTCCATCTATATACATAAGATGACCTTTATTAATTTCCTTTCCACTTTCCAATTGGAGACGATGTGTATACATATTCGAATTTAGACCATATGCTGACATGCCAGGCTTATATTCTGCTAGCCTTTTCCATTCACCACTGTAATATGATGGACCATAATATGACATTAATATCCTAGTGGTTTGTTGTGAATGGTTTCTATTTTTATATCCCACATGGACATTTTGGACAATAAAGAGGCCTATATTTGCTCCATGAATATTGGAGGGTCGTATCATGTAGTTGTATCCCCAAAATTGAAACACC
Source organism: Picea engelmannii (assembly GCA_009831015.1). Taxonomy (NCBI): domain Eukaryota; kingdom Viridiplantae; phylum Streptophyta; class Pinopsida; order Pinales; family Pinaceae; genus Picea; species Picea engelmannii. The sequence goes on along the minus strand of WSFP011542589.1, from coordinate 7,824 downwards.
TCATACACTCTAGGTAGTTGTTGATCACTAGGCCAAGCACAATATAATCAATGATCAAATGTCTCTTTGTAAATTGATCTCAAACTCAGGGGCAAGTCATCATCTCCATCACATTCATTCTCATAGGGTATGTAGTCCACCTTCCCCTTGTCTTTAAGCAAATAATGCATCTTTAAAGCAGTTCTTGTTCTATTACTTGTTTTCATCAAATCCTCATCTTCAGAGTTGGTATATGTGAACATATTTTTGTTAGATGTATCATCTAATAAATGATCATCGCCCTCTAGGCTAGAATTCAGTGATCCATGAAACTTTAAACCAAGAACTTTATCCTACAAGTATTCATTAACAAAAAATTTAATTATTTAAATAATATAAAACAATGTTTAAAAGAAGTATACATACTATTTATATCAAATTGGAAAATTCCTTACCACAATTCCAATTGGATTTGAATCGATTGTAGGAGGAATACTACCCACTGGAAGCTCATCATCTATGTAATGTCTTTGTACAATCACTATTTTGAATTGTTTCTTTCTACGACATACAAAACATCCACAAACAACAATTTTCTCAAAGTATTCATCCCATGTACTATAGTCCATACCAACCTCTTGTTCAGTGCAATCATTTGTTGTGTCTGCAGGATCCATTGTCATATCCTCTTCCACCCACTGTCCTCTACGTGATTTAATAGTTTTAGGTCCATGTCCACGTACATATATTTTTCTTTTGCTAGTTGAATGCTCAAGCTCTACATTTTCTCTAATCTCCATCTAAAATAATCAATAACATGCATTGATTTCTGACAAGATTGGATAATACACTATTAAATTTAATAATTTCGTGAAAAAACATGGATGTTTCACAAAATGCCATCAGATTATTTTTTCTTAAGTTAAGTCAAAATTAGAGTGCTTGGTTTCCTACGTCATCCGTTGTGTCCTCATTTGATATGGCATGATTTTTTGCCATGACCTCATTTGGCTCCTGTAATACACAACATAGTCAATAATGTTTAGTACACCAATTATATTATTTCAATGAATATTCTATGCAACAAAAACCTCACCTTAGTTACATTTTTGACATATTGATATCATGTTTTGGAGTTGATTTTTTTTTTTTTACGACCCTAGGTATTTACATCGAGACAAAATTTCAACACGAAAAGTATCCAACATCCCTATCCCACATGGCCATCCTAATTTTCAAACTTTTCCCTTGATCGTAGATTCACATTTAATCACCATTCTTGTGCATTTTCAACCAATAATTTTGAGCTCAAAGGCCACACGAAAAAAAAAGGCTTTATCTCTTCTATGTTGTAGCATTTTTGAATTCATAAAGACCTTCCTCCTTTGGTTGAGGTTGCTTTTTGTTCTTACCTTTATTGTATCTGTAGATTTAGTTGTCATATCCTCTTCTACCCACTTTCCTCTCTACAATTTAGTAGGTCTACGCCATCCACCTCCTCTTTCCATGGTATCCTCTGGATCCTGTTACACAACAATGACAATAATTTTTAGCACACCAATCAAATCCATTATCATCTAATAACTTAGGGAAAATAGGACCACAAGTCAAAATTAGCTTGGGATCAAACATCAATACCATACCAATACCAATACCAATACCAAACCATTGCATACCAATACCAATACCATTGCATACCAATACCAATACTATTGCATGGAAATGGTATGCATACCAATACTAATACCATACCATACCATTACCAATACCATTGCATACCATTGCATGGAAATGGTATGCATTGGCAATGATATGCATACGAATACCATACGAATACCATACCATACAAATACCAATACCAATACCATACCAATACCAATACCATTGCCAATACCAATATCAATACCATTGCATTGACAATACCAACACCAATACCAATATGCATTGCCAATACCAATACCAATATCATACCATTGCATGGAAATGGTATGCATTGGCAATGATATGCATACCAATACCAATGCCATACAAATACCATACCAACATGCCCATCACCAATACCATACCAATACCATGCCAATACTAATACCATACCAATACCATACTATACCATACCATACCATACCAATATCAATACCATACTATACCATACCAATACCAAAACCAATAACAATACCATACCATACCAATACCAATGCCAATACCATACCAATACTATACCATTGCATACCAATACCAATACCAATACCATTCCATACCATTCCATGCCATACCAATACCAATACCAATACCAATCCCATACCATACCAATACCAATACCAATCCCATACCATACCAATACCAATACCAATAGCATACCAATACCATACCATTGCATACCAATACCAATACCAATGCATACCAATGGTATTCATTGGCAATGATATGCATACCAATACCATTGCATCACAATGGTATGCATTGGCAATGATATGCATATCAATACCAATACCATACCAATACTATACCATACCAATACCAATATGCATTACCAATACCAATACCAATATGCATTACCAATACCAATACCAATACCAATACCAATACCAATACCAATATGCATTTCCAATACCCTTATGCCTTGCCAATACCAATACCAATACCATTGCATACCAATACAACCAATACCATTGCATGCCAATACTAATACCAATACCAATACCAATACCATTACATACCAATACCAATACCAATACCAATACCATACCATACCATACCATACCATACCAATACCATACTAATAGAATACCATACCATACCATACCAATAACATATCAATACCCATAGTCACCTGGTTCAAGTTCGAGTTCGACGACCTTGAAGTTCGAAAAAAATTCGACACTAAAAGTTTTGGTAACAAAATTCGGCTTTAAATTCGACTAATTAAAAAATTTGAAAATTAAAAAAAATATATTAAAAAATATGATAGATATGAAAATGAATGTAAATAACATTCAAATAGAAATGAAATTAGAAATTTAAATGAAAAAAAATAAAATTAAATATATAGGTAATTAAAAAATTATAAAGTATACCTAATAATAAAATATAAAATATACGTAATAATAAAATTAAAAATATAAGTAATAATAAAATATAAACATACTTTTAATTTTAATTTATAGTAGTAATAAACTACAAAAGAAAATATGGGTCATGACTGCCATCTAACCTTAATAGTATAGTAGTAATGAATACAAAAGAAAATAGTGGGCTACTACCGTCGTCGAACCATAACCCTATGTTCTTAGTCGTCGCCTAACCCTGTTGTCACCTAAGAATGAACCTCACTCCTTAATTATGTCCATGTACAATAGACTGTTTCATTGACATTCATATTTCAACATTCAGGAACAAAACTGCTTGTCACACACTTGGAGGATTGGACTTTGGAGTGCGGTGGTGCAGACCCCAAGCCCTCAGGTTTCAAGGTCCACGCAGGATCACTCTCATCTGCCCTTTGAGTCTAATGGACTCTTTGGGTTCCCCTCAGGAAATACCCTTCACACTCAACAGTGTATCCACAGGTCCTTATGGATGTGCTCCCGTGATCAAACACGCAACATCAACCCAAATCTTCTGATCAAACAATATGATCATACCTTTCGCGATTTCAGAACATCGGATTTCGCGACTTCTCCTTCCGAGTTTCTCGAACCTTCAACTGTCGAAACTCGAAATGCCGTTTCGCCGAAACTGCTATCGCGTTTCGCGACTTCGGGAATCTCAGAACAAAGAATCTCGATCCCTTGTCCTCGAAAATGCCGAAATGCCAAATTTTGACACGCTATCAAATGTTGTTTTCACAACAGACTTCTCACTTCATCGGGATTTCGGACTTCGCGAATCCAAATGCAAAGCTCCCGACTTTTTAACCTCCGAACCCAGAAATAGTCAACAGAGATTGACTCTACCTTTAGATGATGACACACCACCTGTCCTCTCAATCACTTCCTATCTTAGACTCAGACTCCTGCCACTTGTCACCCTTTCGGGTTTTCGAGACTTCTTCTCTCAAAGTGCGGCCTCCTCCGTATCCTGACTTTTGAAATGCCGAAATGATCTGACGGCTGGTGTAAATCACGATCAACGGTCCACGTTGATTCTTGATCCTAGAGTGGAAATCTTTCTCACCTTTAACCACCCTCAACTCCTCGAGATCCGACAGTCCTCGCTATTTCTGGGATTCTCCACAGAGAAGTTCAACCGCTCGCTGCTTCTTGATAACTCCTGCGAAACAATCCAAGGTTCCTTCGCTTGGACTTGATTCCTGCAAAAAAAATTCACTTCGGCTCCCCTTTGATTATCTCAAAGGCACTAACACTCATGAGTTTTTATTACAAACTCGAGTCTTTAAGAAGACTCTTGCACGCACTCCTTGCGACAACCTTCAAATACTTCCATGTATTTGATTTTCTCGACTCTGTGCACTTCTCTGCAACAACAATCCTTCAACCCTTCTCTTGGTTGCTAAGCAATGAACTTCCAACCAACCTGCGCACACCTTGCACAACTTCTGTGCCTCTCCTGCACTTCTGCGGGAATGAGAACAATGGTATCCCTCCTGAGCTTTTAGAGATAAACTCTGAGTCTCCGTCAACACACTTCTTGTAGATGTTTCACTGCACTCCTTGCAGGAACTTCTCACTCAGGATGAGAAACAATTGAAACTCATTCACTTCCTCTCTCAGACTTCAACATTCAACATAAAATCATACATTCACACAACATCAAAGCAAATGCATAACAGAGAGAATAAACAACCATAAGCATACCATTCAACATGTGTACACAGAAAGCATCATAACACCATGAATCTGAATCAAAACTTCATATATTAATTCAAGTTTCTGTACATGGGTTCTCTTCTACCCTTCTCCTGCTATATCTCTCTTCTTTTTGATGCTAATGTGCTTCCTCTTACAATCTCTGATCGATATAATGATACAAAGACGAGGGTGTCTATAGTCGTTTTTCCTCCAGCTCCTAAAACTATCTAATCTAGAATTTAAATCTACCTACTTCCATTTACTATGCATGAATGCCTTAATGCTTTATAGATGAGAGAAATTGCTCATGATCTGTTTACAATAGTGAGTACGCCTCCTTTTAACTACTATATTTAATGTTTTCAAAAATATCTCAAAACGTGAGAAAATGCGTGTTGCGCTTTCCAGCTGTCTTCCGCCTCCACGCTCACTTGCTGTTGGCGATGCTCCTACATCATACTCCCTCGTTTGAAAATTTTCATGGACTCCTATTCATGAGCTCTTGTATGGTCTGTCCATGCTTTTGAATTTCTGCTTCATTTTCCCAGCTGACATCTTCAACTAGATGTCCCTTCCACTTGACCAAGTATTCGAAATACTCTCTCCTCCTGGTCCTCTTGTTGATTCTCTTGTCAAGTATTCTTTCCATCTGTGGATTTGTAGCTATAGGAATTTGTTTAGTCCACTGAACCTCTGTCTGTTCACTGTGTACTTCTGCTTCTTCATCTCTGTAAGGGTACAAATCTGAGATGTTGAATATCGATGAAATTCCAATCCCATCGGGTAATTCAATCTCATATGCGTTCACCCCAAATTTCATCAAGACCTTGCATGGTCCAATCTTCCTCATCTTTAGTTTGTTATATGTTCCCCTTGGGAACCTTTCCTTCCTCAGATGTGCAAGAACCACATCACCAACTTCAAACTGAAGTTCTCTCCTGTGTTGATTTTCTCTGTGTTTGTACTCTTGATGCAAATTATGCAAATGTTCCTTCACTTGGTTATGAAGTTCTTTCATCGCCTCTGCAAAATCCTCTGCACTAGCACTCCTGAACTCAGTTTGTTCCAAACCTTTCAATTCAGAAACTCCTCTTGGTTGCATTCCATACACAATTTGGAATGGACTTTTCCCTGTGCTTCTGTTGAATGAATCATTGTAGGCAAATTCCTCCTGTGGAAGAATGTGATCCCACTGGCTATGGTGTTCAGTCACTAGGCTCCTCAGTAAATCTCCCAAGCTCCCATTTACAACTTCTGTCTGTCCATCCGTTTGAGGATGATAAGCTGAGCTAAATGACAAATTTGTCCCTAGCTTCTTCGATAAGGTCCTCCAGAAATGTCCCACAAACTTGGTATCTCGATCCGAAACTATAGTCCTTGGCAAGCCGTGAAGTCTGACAACTTCTTTGAAAAACAGATTCACAATGTGCGTTGCATCACTAGTTTTCTGACATGGTATAAAATGTGCCATCTTTGAAAATTTTTCTACCACCACAAAGATCGAATCACAACCTCTTTGTGTTCTTGGCAACCCTAATACAAAATCCATGCTCACTACATCCCACGACCTTTCTGGTATGGGTAATGGCTGATACAACCCTGTATTCTGCCTTTTACCTTTTGAGTGTTGACAAATCCTACATCTGTCCACAAATATTTTGACATCGGTTCTCATCCCTGGCCAAAAATATGAGCTATTTAATTTCGAGAACATTTTGTCATGACCGAAATGTTCGGCCAATCCTCCACTGTGTTTTTCTTTCAGCAGATTATCCCTCATGGAGAATTTTGGAATACACAGTTGATTGCCCTTGAATAATAATCCATCCTGGATCATATATTCAGTCCATTTACTTTTGTCCCTGAGAATTGGATTCTCAGACGCTTCATACGCCTCTTTGAAATCTGGATCATCTCTGTACATGCCCTTGAGATTATCAAAACCCAGAGTTTTGACTCTGAACTCCTGCATCAACAAACATTTCCTACTCAAAGCATCAACAACTTTGTTAGTAGTTCTAGAAATATGTTTAATTACAAAAGTAAAATTTTGCATATATTCAACCCATTTTGCATGCTTTTGGTTCAATTTTTCTTGTCGAGTCATGAACTGCAAAGTGTGATTATCACTATACAAAACAAACTCTTTAGGGACCAAATAGTGCCTCCACTTCTTTAGTGCTTGTATGACCGCATAAAATTCCTTGTCATATGTGGAGTACTTAAGCTTCACTTCATTCAGTTTTTCACTGAAGTATGCGACCAACCTGTCATCTTGGCTCAATACCGCTCCAATTGCAAATCCACTAGCGTCACATTTGATCTGAAATGCTTTACTGAAATCCGACAACACCAGAATTGGTTGTTCAATAATCCTCCTCTTCGGTAGATTGAAACTCTTCTCTGCTTCTTCTGTCCAGTGAAAAGACTTATGTCTCTTCTTCACCGTGTCCATCATCGGTGTGCTAATTCCACTGAAATTTCTGATAAATTTTCTGTAGAAACTAGCTAATCCATGGAAACTTCTAACTTCGAATATACTCTTCGGCGATGGCCAATTCTTAATGGAATCCACCTTCTTCAGATCCATTTTTAGCTCATTTGCAGAGATAAAAAAACCCAAATAAATGAGTTCTGTCCTCATGAATGCCGATTTATTCATATTTATCAACAACTTCTCTTGCTGTAATCTCTTCATTACTGCAACTAAATGCTTTAAATGCTCTGCTTCTGTCTTGCTAAAAATCAATATATCGTCAAGATATACAATGACAAATTTTCCTATGAAATCCTTTAGGACTTCATTCATCAATCTCATGAAAGTACTAGGCGCATTTGTTAAGCCAAATGGCATAACAATCCATTTGTACAACCCTTCATTTGTCTTGAATGCTATCTTCCATTCATCACCTTCTCTCATTCAAATCTGATGATATCCACTTTTCAAATCAATCTTTGAAAAGAATCCTTCTCCACTCAAGCAATCCATCAAGTCATCCATCCTTGGCAATGGAAATCTATATCTGATGGTAATCTT
>WSFP011542588.1:0-11601 GCA_009831015.1 Picea engelmannii | reverse complement strand
TGCTCCCGACAATACAAAATAAGCCTCCAAAGGCTGGATATACAATGAAGACTGAATCAAGCAGATCTGAGTCGTACTAATGCTCAACCTCCAAGATGGAAAGTGCCACGTCCTGCTAGAATGCTGAAGCCCTCAATAATTCTACCCTGCTACCAAAAGTGTCCAATCATCCCGATAAATAGGCCAAATGATAGATCGGGCAACTGCAAGGACAACCCAGATGTCCAAATTCCTTAATCCACTCTCAAACCCCGTAGATCTGAATTCCTCCCTGAATGGTGTGCCCCACTGGATGACTGAAGCCCTAGCTGGTTCAGCCCTAATGAAGGAGGCCTCCAAATGCTCTGAAACTCTCCAAGAATATAGATCGAGCTATGGGAATCCTGTGGGAAAAGTTTCGGACTCAGATCTCAAGCAGATCTCCCTAGATCTGAGTTTTACTGAATCACGGGACGTCCCCTATGGCTCCAAGACGTCCCAATCTGCAGACAAATGTAGAATGATGATAACCCTCCAGAAAAGTCGTCAAACTGGTGGTTCTACCCCTGCAAACAAAACCCAACTGTCGGAATGTCCCCAGGCCCTCAGGATAAGCTGGATCGAACCTCCCTCTAGATGATGGTGCGCCCTTGCTGGAAACACAAGAATAGTACGGCCTGCTATCTTCTGAAGTGCTAGATGGAGATGGGCTGAGACTAGAATGGTGTGGAGGATTCTTTCATCCCCGAGACCAAGTTGTGGAACAAGGTGAGTGGATATTTCACCACTGATTTGCTCACAAGGGTTTGTACAGCAAAACCCCCAAACTGAATGCTCAAGAGCAATAGCAAATGCTAATCCAAAACCAGAATGAGTAATAGGTGCACCCCAGCCTCTTACTTATACGTTTACTTCTAATTCTCTGTTGAGTTAGGTTAACTCCCAGGGTTAATCTTCTATTCTTCTGTTGAGTTATCTTTTACTCCTTAATCCTTTTCCTTTCTTAAGTCAACTTAAAAATATAACTTTTAACTTCTTGACTTTCCCCCCCTCGGTGTGAGACTATGACCTAGTGGGGGTGCCCAAGCCATTGAGTCTCCTCATCACTTCTCTAAGTGGTGGGGGACATTACATTTAGACCATTAAGCCTCCTCTCTGGAACTCCTATTTGGAAAGGGACATTACAGTCCTCCCTTCCTGAAATTGCTTGTCCTCAACCAATACTAGTCTAGGGTGTTGCAACACCTGCTCTCTCTCCCAAGTAGCGTCCTCTACTGAAAACCCTCTCCATCTGATCAAACACTCTCTGATGACCCTACTCCTCAGTTTCTGCTCCTGGAACTCCAACACCTTCTCTAGAACCAACTCCAACTGTCCCTCCTCATCCAATGGGGGAATCTCCTCTGATGTGCTAATGAATTGTCCCACTGCCTTTTTGAGGCAAGATACATGGAACACATTATGAATCTTGCTCCCCTCTGGAAGCTCTAACTCATAAGCAATCTCTCTTACTTGACGTATGATCCTATAAGGGACATAAAATCTAGGCTTTAGCTTTTCGACCCCACTCTTCTTCAGAGATGACTATCTATAAGGTTGGAGTCTCAAGAAAACAAAATCCCCAACCTCAAAGTTGTGCTCTATCATGTGCCTGTCCGCACTCATCTTCTGTCGGTTCTGTGCCATCTACAGGTTCTCTTTCAACAACTTGAGAATATCCTGACTCTCTATGATCCAAACCTTAGCCTTCGGAGATCTTCTCTCCCGAAAAACCAAGTCTACCAAAGTGGGGGCATCATATCCGTGTAATGCTCGTAAGGGTGTCATACCAATGGACATGTGGAAAGTGGTGTTGTAGTAATTCTCTCCTAGATGTAGCCACTTAACCCATGTTCTCTGTTGTCTCGGTCTCCCCATCTGTCTGAGGGCGATAGCTGGTGTTGGGTATCATCTCTGTCCCCACCAACCGAAATAACTCTCTCCAGAACGTCCCCATGAACCGACTGTCCCTGTCACTGACGATGTTCCTCGACAACCCATGAAGTCTGAAGACCTCCCTGAAGAATAACTCGGCTACCTGAACTGCGTTGTACTCTGTTGGTATGGCATAGAAGTGAGCAAACTTGGTCAATCTGTCGACCACTACATAGATACAGTCCTTACCCTGGACCTTGGGTAGGCCTGTGATGAAGTCCATCAATATACTCTCCCATTTCTGCTCTGGAATGGGGAGTGGCTGAAGTAGCCCTGCTGGAAGAGCATGCTCTGACTTGTTTTGTTGGCAAGTCACACACTCATTGACGTGTCCCATAACGTCTTGTTTGAGGACCTTCCATGAGAACCTCTCCCTAATCTGTCTGTAGGTTTTGAAGAACCCTTGATGGCCTGCTAGTGGTGAATCATGAACTGTTGTGAGGATCTTCTTCTTGAGCCCCGAATTTGGCACCAAGTAGACTCTATCCTTGTAGAATACGACATTGTCAATGAACCTATACCTGTCATCCTATATCTATCCATTCATCACCTCACAAGCGAACTTGTTCTTGGAATATTCTACTAATAAGTGGGATTTCCAATCTGCTAAAATCTCTATCAAAGAACAGGTCGCAGGTCTCCTCGATAGTGCATCAGCCACAATGTTCTTCTTCCCCTTGACATACTCTATGTCAAATTTGAATACTTGTACCTTCGTCACCCATTTCTATTGGTGCTCACTGAGGTCCTTCTGTTCAAGGAAATACTTCAAGTTGTTGTGATCAGTCTTGACCATGAATTTGCTGCCCACTAAATATTGTCTGAATTTGGTCAAGGCATGCATGATTGCCAACATCTCCTTGTCATAAATAGAGTACAACCTCTCAGGCTAACTGAGTTTCCTGCTCTCGAATACAATGGGGTGTCCTCCCTGCATCAAAACTGCCCCGATACCCTCGCCGGATGTGTCACACTCTAGTACAAATGGCAAGGTGAAGTCTGGTAATGCCAATACTGGACAAGTGCTCATCACTTCCTTCATGTGATCAAAGGCTTTCCATGATTCCTCGGTCCAAATGAAATCCCCATGCTTGGTAAGATCCGTCAGTGGTGCTCCAAGCTGAGAAAAACCTCGGACAAACTGTCTGTAATAGCTGCACGACCCAAAGAAAATCCTCAATTATGTTACGTTCCTGGGTGTTGGCCAGTCCAGAATGGCCCTGATCTTTTCCTAGTGCACCTGTACCCCTTGTGCACTGATGATATGGCCTAAGTAAAGTAGCTCAGTCATACCGAACTCACACTTGGACTCTTTGGCATATAATGATTATGCCTTCATGATGCTCAATACCTCATCCAAGTGCCTCATATGCTCCTGCCATGTCTTGTTGTATACCAAGATGTCGTCGAAGAAAACCAAGACTAATTTCCTCAACTGATCCCTGAATATGTGGTTAATGCAAGAATGGAACGTGGAAGGTTCATTGGTTAGCCCAAATGGCATAACTAGGAACTCGAAATGTCCAAAGTGACATCGAAATGTCATCTTCTCTATGTCCTGCTCTCGGATATTGATCTGGTGATACCCAGAGCGTAGATCAATCTTTGAAAAGAAAACTACCCCATGCAGTTCATCCAACAACTCGTCAATGCGTGGGATAGGATATCGGTTCTTGATGGTTTTCTTGTTCAAGAATCGGTAATCAATGCACATCCTCATGGTGACATCCTTCTTCAGAACTAGGAAAACTGAAGATGTGAATGGGTTGTTGCTCGGTCTGATGTGTCCCATCACTAGTAATTCCTTGATTGCCTTCTCTATCTCATCCTTGAACCTCCTAAGATGATGATAAGGGGGGGTGATCATCGATTTGGCCCCCTCTTCCAACTCAATGGTGTGCTCAAATCCCCTGTCAGGTGGTCTCCCTGGTGGAATTGACTCAAAAACCTGTTGATGTCGTCCCAAAAAATTCTTGATCTCTGTATGATACTATTGTCGACCCTCTGAATCCTTCTGCGTAGTGATCAAACACTCAACGACATATGTTACTTCCCCGTGTTTGAATATCCTCTCCATCCTCTTGGTTGAAACTGTCCTAGGTGCTCATGTCAACATACCTCTTAGAACAACGTTCTTCCCATCATGGTCTCTGAATCCCATATCCAAGGTTTGGTAATTGGTGGTGAATTTTCCCAAGGTAATCATCCACTAGACTCCCAACACCACATCTGTGTCAGATAGGTCAACCACATAAAATGTATCTCTCACTGTATAGTTGCCTAACTTTACCTCTAAGTCTGGAACTTTGTCTAGACACTCCATTGTGTGGCCATCTGCTACTGCAACGTCAAACCCCTCAAACTCCTCTATTTGAAGTGCCCATCTCGATACTAGTGAAGCGTCGATGAAGTTGTGGGTGGCCCCACCATCTATCAGGGCGATTGCTTGTTGCTAATAGTCCCTCTAATCCGAAGGGTATCATACTTGGGAACACCAGAAAGGGTCGCTATGACTTCTCCCTTTGTTGGTTTCCTCTTATTAGCCTGCTCAGGCGGTTGTGGGACTACTGGAGGATGGGCTCATGTCAATGTCGGTGGCCTATGGGGAGGTTGCTCCTCCGCCTATGCTGACTCCTCCTCTAAGCTAGTGGATCCACTATCTTTCTCCTCCTCCTCACTGTCCACACTATCTGTTGCCACCTCAATATAATGAATCTCTCCCTTGCCCATGCACCGGTAGCATGGGACCCAAGGGTCTCTGCAGTTGAAGCAAAGCTTCTTCCTCATAAGCTCTTGCCTAGTCTCATCATCCAACTTCTCCTTACCCTTCCATTCTCTCTGGAATGGTTTCTTGTCTCGATCCTTCTGAGGTATGAAGGGTTTGGAAAAGGTTTTAGTCTTTGGCACTAAGTTTTCCAAATCTCAAGTGCGAAGGATGGAATCCTGCAAGGTGGGAGGCTTGTATGCCTTCACCCATCCTCTCAAAGGCTCAGTGAGTCCCTCTGTGAATAACATGATCAGCCCGGGATCTAATATATTTGTCACTGCCACGGCTACCCACTGAAACTCTGTGATGAACACCTCTGTTGTGCCAGTTTGTCTCAACTGGGCTAGATCCCTGAAGTGGATCTCGGGATCCCTCCTGTCAAACTTGTCCATGAGCCTCTCTGTGAACTCCCTATAGGAAGTGATGCGACTGTGACCCATTGTCACCAATCCATGATACCACCACTTGTGTGCCTCACCCTCCAAGTGTAAGGTCACGAAATTGATGGTCTGTGTCTTGGTCATCTGGTTGAGCTTGTAGTATGTGTCTAGCTTTTGTACCCAAGCTCTGGTAGTGCATTTGGGCGATCCATTGAAAGAAGGTATGGTGAGTTTACCAACTTTTCGGATGAAATCCATGTTATGCCCCTGTTGTTGTTGCGGTCCTCCCCTCCGTAGCTCTATGGGACGGTTCCTGAGTTTGAGTCCACAGTACTCGACTAGGGTCATGTCCTGGTGGAAGTCATGACCCAATGTTGCGTACTCCCTCCTATACTCTGCAATGTCCTCTACGTGAGTGGGTGGCCTTTGTGTTATCGGTGGCGGTGCGGCTACCGGGGGTGCCCTCTAGAAACTAGGAAACAAGGGTCTGGGAATCCTACTCGTAGAGGTGTATGTGTGAGAGGGTGACTGAGGTCTACTGCCTGCTCCTGAGTTCCTTTGTGCTACATGTGGGACTTGTGTGTCTGGGGTGCCTACTCTAGCCAATCTATCAACCACCTGTGCCAAGGAATGAAACATGGTCCGTTGACTAGCTAATATATCATTGATAACCTGCATGAAAGTTGTCTCAATATCTACAGGGGCCTTACCACTGCCCTCTGGTCGCTCATATCTGTCTCCTAGCATCCTCTCTGCCTCGAGCTCAGTCTCACGCTCTGTCCTTCTCTCTACTTCTATGTGTGCCTCTTCCTCTTCCTTTGAGCTAGGAGGAAAAGGGGGAAATTCAGGCCTATGCCTTCTTTCCTTATGCCTGTTGTAAGTGACATATTTGTCACCTACGTGTTCACGACCCTCTGGGTCTTCTGCTGCACTCATTGTCTTTAGTCATAGGTTGGCAGGACTAAAGCTCTGATACCACTGTAATGTTCCTGACTTGGCTAGTCTAGGAACGTTGCTAATGTGTGTGTAGGATCAATGGTTTACAACATAGAAATGATCATACAAATAGTAAACGTGACAAAGGACTGCAAATTTTGCATTATGATATCTCTGTGGATTACAAAATGGCTGAATGCAGCTGAATAAACTCATAACACTCGACTATATCAAAAGACAAAGGATCTTAGCAGTAATACAAATAAGCAACTAAAAGATAATACCTGGAATATCAGAGCACTGCATAATCAATGGATGCGCTGGGACTATGGCAGCTCTGATGGTAACTACTGAAAGTCTGAAAAGTTCGCCCTGGGAGCTATACTTCTCAGAATGGAATGGAAACTGTCCCAAATGATGCACCCTGTTCTAGTCCTCAGTACTGGTATCTGTCAGACTCCTCTGCTGATGATTATGGACCCCGGATGGATACCCCTGGGGGAATGTGCCCCTCTTCTTCTGGAAAAATGTGTCCTAGTGATTCCATCGTCAGAATCGGATGAGATATGTCTCAAAACGACCGACTTGGTCTACTGGGAAATGGGTCAGAAGGGTTTCCCTGAATCTGGTCTAATTCTCACTCTGGAACCCCAAATGTGCCCGCTAAAAGTGTAGGACGTCCAAGTCTGGAAAATGTGTCCCAGTTGATTCATCCATTGGAATCTGATTAGGAACCAGGCAAAAGATGTGCCTTTCCCTCCTCTCAAATGGGTCGGAGGGAAATCTCGAAATTCTCCTTGAATGGGATAAGTCGACTAAAAACCCTCTCAGAAGTTGCGCCCTTGCTGCTAAACATTGTGTAACTGTTGTTGAAGAATGATGGAAGACCTGAATGATCTTCCTGATGAATAGGGTGTGTCTCTCAACACCGAAATCAACCAACTAGTGTCTTCCTCCTGGAATACACTGAACTATCTCTTCTGAGATGCACCTCTTCTCCTCAATGACAAGTCATAATCTGCATAATGATGAATTAGGTCGCTGACCCTTCCTTTATAGATTTCCAAAACCCTAAATCACTATTGAAACCCTAATTCACTGTTGACTTCCAAAACCCTAAATCACTGTTGAAACCCTAATTCACTGTTGACTTCTATTTTTAGCTCATAATGACTTAAACACGCTTTTAACCCTTTTTAGCTCAATGTCACTTTTTGAATATAACACCCGTGACTGGAGTGACCTCTAGTAACCTTGTTTACCCCTTTTCTGGCCTTGGCTATAGTCTAACGGGGCATTTTATACCATTAAGCCTCCTCTCTGGAACTCCTATTTGGAAAGGGACATTACAATATGATTGTTTGGGAGAACTCGAGGGTGAGAGTCAAATAATAAATATCCATGGAGGGTAATTGGTAATATTAAGCAATTAATTATTATAATGCTTACATGATATTGATCTATGTGATATGTGTGTGATTATTTCATGTGCAGGATACATGGAAAAACCTTGCCAACTTGCCAACATATGGGTGTGGGCCATAACTAGTGAATCCTTAATGGATGCATGGAGTCTCAACTAAGGAATGGAGTCTCTATTTGCAGAACATGTGGATTGTTATGATTAGGGTGCACACAATAGGGGCATAAATCCATACTCCCCAACATATATACCTTTCATACTCTGATCTAAGCCACATAAGTCAAAGGGATCTTCGGGATGAATTAGTTAATATCTCAAGTAGCCACTTTGAGGGGGTTCTTGAATATATTAATAATTTATTAAAAGATGAATTATTTATTAAAGGAAAAATACATAATTAAGAAAAAAGGGGCATTGACACCTTAAAGGGAGGGCGATGAATAATATGGAATAAAATAAAATAGAAAATATCTTATTTTGAATGAAGGGAGTGAGGTGGCTAGTTCACTAGGTCTATGAATAGATGGGGAAAATCCATGGTTTGGGGGGGGAGCCTGGATAATACATAAATGTTGTAGAAATTTTGCTTGCATGGATAACTTAATTGGAACGGTAGTTGGGATCTAGAAGGAAGCTAGATGGTAAAATCCATTAATCATATATTCTGCACCGAGAACTGGTTATGTGCCACATAGCTTGGGGGTCCGAGGGAATTTTTTTTTCCTTAAGTATGGTTGGGAGAAAACCTATTTGAATCATGAGAGTTGGCAATGACAAGGAATTTGGACCTAGAGCATACTTTCAAATGTCGGAGTTGGAAATCTGGTCCAATATACTTTATAAGTGTTCTTGAAATTTTTGTAGGAATTGTGAAAATTTTACTTGTTGATAAATTTGTTGTACAAAATAAATTGTTGGTTTTGTTTATTTATGTTAACACATGCATGCGAAATGTTTTCTGAATGTGCCAATCATGTTGTGACTAATCCATATATTGTGGTATCATTGAAATATATGCAATAATTTTAATTATGTTCCAGGAAATTAATTTTGTGCAGTCCAAATTATGCTAGTGGGCTACAAATTTGAGAACTAGAAATGGACCCTATATGCTACAATATTTTCTCATTATTGTGATCTCTTAATCAAAATTGCTTTGATGATAAGATAAGTCTCTTAGTTACATGCATAACCAAATGATTTGAGTGGTAAATTCTATTTGATGGTGAGGAAAGATTTGTTACTTATATGGATAATGAATTATGTTTGAGTGGTTGAATGTGTTTGATGATGAAGAATGCTCCTTTTCTTGCATAGATATCAAAGAGATTTGTTTCAAAAATTTCTAATAATGACTCAAAGATCTGAGTGGAAATTTCTTGTGTTTAGAAAATGATTAGTAATTAAAACCAGACCGTTGGGCATGGTTTAAACGTCTAGAAATTAAAATAGATTGTTGGGCATACTTAAAAGCACTCATAAATTAAACTAGATAGTTGGGCATGTTTATAAAATACCCAAAAATTTAAACTAGAATGTTGGGCATGCTAAAAAATGTTAAGAACTTGAAACTAGACTGTTTTCATGCTTAAAAATGCCCATAAATTGCGAGCAACCTCACTATAAGTTGATTGGCAATTTGCGTGAATAATAATGCTATTGAAATGTTGGTTGAATAGATTTTTTCATGAATTGTTTTGGTTGATGCCAAGTGTTTGTAAAAAGGTCTCAACCAAAAAGATCATTGTTTGCATTATTTTGTTATTGGGTATTCAACTCTTGTGGGCATATACTCTCAACAAAATTTCCTTTCATGAATTGATTTTATTGGTGGTAAAAATGTAGCACTTGTGGGTATATATATGTTGAGTGAAATTTCCCTTTGACAAATCAAATTTTATGGGGGTAAAATTACAACTCCAGTGGCATAATTTCTAAGTGGTGTTTCTTTCATAAGTCGATTTTATTCATAAAAAAATCATAGTAACTAGACCATTCCTTCGAAATGAAATGGAAAAATAGAGAGGGCATTTCCCATGCCAACAATCTTTGTTCTTGATTGCGTCGGTTCTCTAGAAATGATAATAATGCTTTTCCAACTCTGTTAACATCCTTAAGGATGCCCAATAATGGCCAACAATCCCATTTCAAATCGAATTGTCATTTGGGTGGTTAAATAGATCTTGCATTTTAATTTTCTAAATATGAATGACAAGTGTTTGGTGAAATGTCTCAACCAATAACAACTCCATTTAATTCTTTCTCATTGTTTGGTTACTAAATAACGATGTGGATTTGTTTCCTTGATGTAGTCTGGAGATGTTAAAGGCTGTTAAGAATGATTGCACACTAGCTTGACTTCTTATTTAAATTTTGTTGAATTTGTGTTTAAGGATTCATTGCTAGCATTGTGATTTTGGTTGATAAATTCTATTTGGTTTAAGCATATGATGCTAACTCTCTAGGAAATGATTTCATTAGATACATTGCAAGTTCCAATGAGAAAACAAATTTCTTATTATATAGAACTTACATGTATCCTCCACCCAAAAATATTAAGGGCATTGTCCATTGATGAATCCCATGTATTTTTCATTTTAGAATATCACTTCTTCACTAATTTTGCAATTGTGATTATTTTGTCTTGAGTAAATATTGGGAAATGCTTGGTTGTAGCTTGTTCGTTAAATGCATATTAATTGTATGGGAAATGAGTGTAAATGATGTCACATATCTTGTAGTTTATTATTGTGAGTATAGGGTTTTAAGATGGGTATGACTAGCCAAAGTATCCAATAAAATGGTATATGGTTATTGTCATTTCAATTGCATTGATTTTCCGAAAATATGAGATGAATGCTCATCATTTGCTTGTTTTTATAGTCAAAATATATGCCAAATTGTTGTTGACACATTATTATCTTATCATTATCATTGATGCCAAAATATAATAAGTTGGATTTGAATCATGTTTGCAAGTCCTATTTGTTAGAACTAAATTATTAAATGGGTGGAACAATAAGGATGATTTTGTGATTGCAAACTAGATGACCTAGTTTATATGTAAATCACAATAATTCCATATGCTTGTTTCCTAATTCTTTTGAATTCTAACTAGTAGCACATATGTTTTGAGAGAGTGTTTTATTGATCAAATAAAGAGGAATTTATCATAAAAGTAAACAAAATAAAAAAAATTCTTTCCATATTTTATTGCAAAGTCAAGGTAATATCAAGTCCACAAAAAAGATGAAAACATACAAAAAGACTATTTTTTACATCAACATGACTTTTTTTTGTTTTAAAGAAAAAAAAAACATTATATTTAATATTTTTAAGGAGAAATCAAAATATGCATTGTCCAAGCCTCATGACTTCAAATTTAAAAAAAAAAAAAAGTTTTTGTCTTATCAATTCTTCTACCTATTACAATGTTCCAAACATAGATCATGACTTTTTTAAGTTCCAAACATAGATCATGACCTTTTTAAGTGGCCTGTCATAAATTTGATCATTATTACATAATGATCCCAATAAGACTCTATGGCCTTACCCCATCACAACCTTTTCTGCAAAGATCACTATCTATATTAAGTAAAAAAATAGAAATGAGAAAATTAGATAAGAGATCTGCTCCTCTGTATTCCCACCAAAGTGCCTTCTTGTAAGAAGAGAGCAACCTTTGATAGAGAGTTTGCTTTTGTATTGAATTCCGTGAAAATATGAGTAAAGGAGATAAAATCAAAGAGATTCTTTACTTCAAGAACTCTATTCATAATAAGAACCAGGGTTAGATTTGTGGTTTGACACTTGCTATTTGCCTAATGTATAAGTAATTTAGAGTCACCCAACAACACTTGTAACTTATTGATTCTTTTGTCTACAATTGTCTTCATTAATAACTGCAAAGAAAAAATATCTACTCTATTAGTTGTTCTCAATTTGTCTCCACATTTTAAAGAAAACTAATGCAAAAGTAACATGTGAAATATCCCTCCACCCCCACACTTTCTTAGAGTTCCTTGATTGACGTCATCAAAGAAACCTTAAGCCATCAAAAAGTCAATGTTAAGCCCTAATATTGGCTCATTACCCCTTAATTGGGGCATATTAGATTAGTAATGTTATTTTATTTATGTCGG
>WSFP011542546.1:0-11602 GCA_009831015.1 Picea engelmannii | reverse complement strand
TACACACAATCCTCCATGATACCAGACCATTTTTTGGAGGCATTCTACAAAATTTCAAGGCACTCCAGGAAAGATTCATCATAATCCACATCTTCCAGCTTCATATCTATGGAAATATAGGAAAAACACATGAGCTTGAAATTTTGTTGTATATCACAAAATTGTCACTAGCAAGGTAAAGCCAGAAAGGACAAAGGATGAAAAAATATTGTATGATGAAAAAATACCATCGCAATGAGAATCTCCCTTCTTACAGAGATCTTCCAATGATACTAAATTCGAAACATCTGTAATTTAGGGGGATCTTGCAAAAGTACATTTCAAAAACCAGACCAAACTTCTTCATTACTATTTGCATATGATTCATAATCCAACTAACATTCTATGAATGAGAAGAATAGAACTTGTTAAATTCCTACCTCTTGAAAAGCACGAGGCAGAAAAAATGGTATCTATGTTCGGTAAATTAATGCTTGTGCTACTCGTCTATTGACCTCTAAATGAAGCAAAAGAAAACAAATATAACCTCAATCAAGGTTCATATAACAATTATTAAAGCACAACACCTTATAAGAAGCACCAACTATTTATCCCAACAACCGAGATGATCCAAACCATTGATAAAATTTTGGACCTCTGAAAGTTGTAGGCATTCTATAGCTTCAAGGTTGTTTGGCAAAGATGGAAGGAAACAAGCATGAAATAAAGACTCTGGAAAATGGTTGAATGGGTAAGAAATATGAGTTTTCGTTAAGATCATATTGCCTGGAAGAAATATTTTAAAAGGAGAAAAGGAAACTGTGTAACAATTGAATGAAATTAAAATCTCCGAGAAAGAAACAACTATTACAAGAAACAAATTAACTGAAAAGTTGATGTTACCTTTGCACCACCTTCGTAAGGGTTTAAAACTTTAGGTTTTTCATTGAAACTGTAATACAATAAACATCATGTTGATTTTTCATAAGCTAGGTTAAGCATGAAGTTCATTCCATTTTATCATTTCACTTAACCATAAATAATAATGTTGCAGCAGCCAAGATCACAAGAAGAAACACCATGCACAAGAACACAAGAAATATCCTGGGAAACCCTTCTCAACGAGGGAAGAAAACCCAGGCAAATCCTTTGTTGTAATCTTCAAGAGAAAGGCCTCCACCAAGATAAACCCTAGCACACAAGAGGGCGCTTCAAACCCTAGAAGACGAGCACCCAAGAGAGGTGTGCACCTTTTCCCAAGTAGATGTGTTTGCTGAAATTTCCAAACTCACAAGGAAGATATATTTCCACAATGGGGAATCATCCCTTACTTATATTAGACTTGTCCAATCAACAAAGGCATCTATTGGCTCAACATGGCCGACCTCTCTAAGTCACTATATAATTTATTATTATTATTATTATTATTATTATTATAAATTATCTTTTACATTTATTATTAATCACATTAAGGTGGGGCTGACCTGTACCCTTTACATAACAATTAGGGTTACAGGCAGGTCTGACTCTTGAACAACATATAGCAAAGGATCTGATACACCCACTAGTGCTCATCCATTAGGGGCACATCCATAGGGATGTCATGTCACTGGTTCACTGCATTACACAGAAGAACTGGATCTTCACACTTTCACCTGTGCTTGTCCACAGGCATGTCCACTCTACAGATCTGCTTTCTCATTGCCTCACACATGAGAATCATCTGGAGTCTTCTCGTCAACTCTGTTGCTCAGAGGAGGCTAATACATCATCTTCATTTATGTTCACATGATGATGCACCCAACACTTTGGGATTTCACACATTCACCTTGTGCTCAACCACAGGCACGTCCAACTCAAAAGATCGCCTTTCCCACTGGATAATCATCTGGAGTTCTTCTCACTCTCTGAATGGAGGAGGTCATCTCTACGTTCCTAGCTCTGGCTCAGGCAGGAACCATGTACCCTTCTTAGGGACTTTCTCTCAGGTTTGTAAGCTGAGAGAAAGACTTCACATAGCTGCAATGATCCACACCTCACAGGTTTGAAAGTTGGAGAATGTCTCACATAATTGCATTCATCAACACATCAATGTGTGGAACAAATGTGCAAGGCATAAGGAAAATACATTACTTAGCCTACAATGACACGTGCAATAAACTTTAAAGAATTGACAGCAGTTGCGGCCTACAACAATAGACCTATTACTTTCAATGAAGTGGGTGAGCCATTTCTGGACATGAGAGTCATTTACAAAGATCATATTAAAGTTGCAAGCGGATTGGCAATGAGGGTGGCTTAGACACAAGGGAAACCACACGTGGAGATGAGGGGTAAGCCTTTTGAATATCTGGAGATTTATATAAAGTCATGATGGTTGAACCAGATGCTCCCACCCCCACAAATCAGACCTTCAAACAAAAACAAAATAAATAAAACCACAGAAGAAAACAAATTTCAATATACATATTAATACATCCACCAAAATCAAATATTTTGAAACAAACCTAGCCAAATGAACCACTCACAATAGCTTAGATTCTCTACTCTTCAATGTCCCTGCAATTATAGGATTTGGATGCAAGCTACAGTGAGGTGAGAATGCGAGTGTCTACCAAGTATTGAATGATGCTAGAGCCTTGAAGTTATATAATTTCATATCGATAGAAGTTTGTTGGAGACATCCATAAAGCAACTTTATATAAGATAAATGGTTAACGTTAATGGGAAAACTCAACCCATAAGCTCATAGGAAGCATAGAATAGCATGTCACAATCCCCAAAATAGAGGAACATTAGTCTGAAAAGCCGAAAAGTGATTGGGCTTGCACAAGTTCGAATCTCGTGAAGGAACTTTCGAATGTATTGTTTGAGAAGAAAATGCAAAAGCAATATTTGGCAAGGAATATGACAGAAACAGTAAAAGATATCAACTTTGCAGCAATGTTGATGCAAAATGAACCCATGCCTAGAATATTCAAACAACATGAAAATGTAGGAGAATCGAACCCACGCTTCCAAGGAAGGGGGGAAATAAATTAAAAAAAACAAAGTGGAAAATACAAGACTTGTATGAGCATTGGGAGTTGAAAGCCAAAACAAAGTGAATGACCTTGGATGCAAAGGGAACAGTCTTGAATGTTAACCATTGCATTTCCCGTTATGATACCACCGAAGATATAGATGGACGTCTGCAATAATAGATAAGGCAGTCATAGTCACGAGCAGGAACTTCATGAAGGTGACAACGAAAATCAAATCTCATGCACCAATCCTTGTTGAAATTGTTATCCTGTCAGCATGTCTGCATGTTTGATGTTGACCTCTTAGGTGCTTTTCCAATGGAGAGGCTCAAAACTCCAAGCCTTTGACCACTGAATTACTAAGCATGAATCCTTTGTTGTTCATGGCATAAATCTGCGGAAGTAGACAAAGGAGGGGATGAGACTTCAATCAGGACTGAGCCAACACAGGGAGGTTCTTAGAGCATACTAAGCCAGGATGGGGAGGCTCTCAGAGCATACTAAGCTAGCATGGGGAGGTTCTTAGAGCATAATGCTTAATTGGCTTGCTAAATCAATCAAGTCATAATGAAGAGGTGAAGGAGGTGGCTAGGATGAGGCAAGTGGAGGTGGTAAGGCGATGTAATTTGTAGAAGTGGCACGATGGACAACAATAAGATAGGGATTTGTAAGAATGAGAATAGCGATATGGCATAACGGACAACAAAGAGATAGGGACATGTGGATACATGACATGGCAGGCGGTATTGATGGCAGGTGGTATTGGTTGACAGGTTTTGGGTTGTTGATAGGTTTCAGGAAAAAGATCTTCCTATGTACATGCCTTCGGCATAATAATTATTAATATGTAAAATTATTTTTATAATATAATTCAAAAAAAATGTTATTTATAAAAAATCTTCAAAATTACATGAATAATATTGTTTTTCTTATAAATAAAAGTAATAAATAATTGTATGTGGTTGTAAAATTATTTTTATTATTTTGTAAGTTTAGCTCCTCATATATTAATAATTGTACGAATAATTACATACTTTCTAGTCTTATTGTAAATTTGCTTGTTGATTTTGTCCATAATAGACTTCAATATTTTTTAAGTTATTTATATGGTTCATATAACTATTCGGTTTAGGAGATCTCGTTAAGGTCATATAATAATTACATTTGTTGTTTATGAGCCAAAAAAATTACTAACCAGCGTTCTTTTTCAGAGTCCATAATAGAGGATGTACTTTTTCTAGTATTTAGCATAAAAGAAAATTTAGAAAGATAGCTAGAACAAATAGTATCGCACCTAGTCCTCGGCCTTAAAGGCTGAGTCCACATATATGAAGGATGGATTATTGTCTGCAAGGGCCTTTGTGCCTGGAATCTATTCCTCTTGGTTTTGAGCTTACACCATTGTCTCCATGTCCCAAAGAACCTTGATTGGCTGGCCACGCTAATCTGTAACATACCTAGCCACCCACAGGCTGGCCACGCTACTCCAAAACTCGCTTATGAACTAATCTCGAATTCTAATAACATTTAATCTGAAATCAAGCATGAAAGACCCACATGCATTAATTAATATCCATGATACAACATTAAAGAAATAAACAACGTGTCATGCACAACAAATAACCAACAGACAAGCACATTATAAATACATATCTCAGAGATAATTAAATACACAACGGAATATACATTATACAGAAAACACAGAGAGAACTTATCTTTGCAAGTAAACATTCACCAATTGGCTGCAGACCAAGGACGTTCCTCCCAACCATAGACATTATTGTTCTTTTACTCTCAACAACAGGACACCCCGAGCTAGGGCTATGAATCCACAAGGATGGGTCGTATGCCAAATCTAAAACACACAACACTATCTCTTAGGTTTCCCAACCACACAACAAATCTGAATTTCTGGCTCTCTTTTTCCCTCAGCATGCACAACCCAAAGAAATGAACACATTTCTCTGTCATGCAGTCCCTCAGGTTATTCCATTTCTCTCCAGAGCTCCAGTGCTACTGGTCAGGAAATCTCCCTACTGGAAACTCCAAGGATTCTCAGTTGTGGACAGTTCTTTCCGAATTGCCATCAATCTCATGCACATAAGAATCCATTCCCTTCTAGAATGATCAATAATTTATTACAACCATCTAGCAACGGCTCTCCTCTTCCATCCATTCATTCCATGGTCAAACCAAAAGCACATGAATTAGCAAGAATGAGGCACCAAAAATGAAAGAGTGAGAAGGGTGTAACAGTGAATGAATAAGAACAAATGAACCCCCAAAACAACCCACAAGGGATGTTTATATAATTACATAAAAACAAGAACCAAGTGGCCTTCCTCCCAAGAAGCTCATGTAACCAATTTTCTCCATAAAATCAATTGTGGGTAAATAAAATATAATAAAAATACTTAGCCCCTTAAGCCCCCTCTCTCATGGAATCATAGCGCCCTATCTCTTTTTTCCTTGTCCGTCTTGCAACCAACGATGTATTTTTTTATTAATGTATATGAAGTATTACATTTCCTAGGCACTTTGGCCCCTTTTCAAATTTACTAGATCACCAACCTAAGTCACAATTACATAATACATTCTAGTTCATAAGGGTTAAAACCGGGGTGTTACATCCCCCTCCCCTTATTTTGGCACTATCCTTAGTGCACAACACCATGCCAATGTTATTAACATTACAAATCTAGGCTCTTTGGCCTTAATCCACACAGGCAATCCAGCCAACTCTTG
This sequence comes from Picea engelmannii, assembly GCA_009831015.1. Taxonomy (NCBI): domain Eukaryota; kingdom Viridiplantae; phylum Streptophyta; class Pinopsida; order Pinales; family Pinaceae; genus Picea; species Picea engelmannii. The sequence goes on along the minus strand of WSFP011542546.1, from coordinate 5,855 downwards.
TATACATAGGTACTCTGGCCTAAAATTAAACATGTATACATAGGCATTTTGACCCAAAACATGCTTAATGATCTTCAGAATTTATATTTCTGGGAGAAATTCCAACTAGCAAGCTCTCCTTCCCTCTCAACCTGCACAACCCAAATAAATGAACCCCTTTCTATACCATGCAGTCCCTCAAGCTATTCCACTTCTCTTCAGGGCTCCAGTGCACTCAACCAGGAAGTTTTAGAGTTGCAGCTTCCAAAACTCTAGCTGCAACAAATCCATTGGACTTTCTTCATTCCATGCCTTCATCATTGAGCTCGATTTCCTTCTGGTGTTCTTTTTCACGAGCTTCCAACTTCAATAGCCAACATTTCATCTGTATTAGAAAAATACAAATCGTGAGAGATTGTTATAACAATTTCAATCATAAAAGTCAAATATGTTTTATACAGGAAAACAGAGTCTCCAAGCATGAGCTTCCAACTAATAATTTGTTTGTTTCTGGCAACGAAAAGCATCAATATTTATTATGGCTTACAACAATGCCATCCCCAATACCATTATTCTTGTAATTTTCTCAACCTTCAATCAACCAAACCAATTGTTAGCATAATCATGTAATAATTTGTAACTATTAATTTCTCAAATCAGTTTTATATGGGAAAATAAAATTTCCAGGCATGAATTTTTCTGCTCATAATGTTTGGCTTTTTCAACTGTAGATATCACTCTTCCTTCTGGACTTATATCCCTGCCATATCCAAGACCATCCTACCTACAATTTCCCTCAACCTTCACTCAACCAAACAAGTTGTCAGTATCATGCATATCTATATTTTCATGGCAACAATTACAAAAATTCACAAAGTGATCTCAGAATTGTTTACAACAACAATTCAATCACTTCCATTAATCCAACTATTAATTGGAATGAACCCATCATTCTTTACACATGTATTATCAGCCAATGTTTTATTTCTTCTATCTACCAATATTTCTATCACTTTGTTCCCTTGACAAAGCTTTTCCATAATTTATCATTGTATAACTAGTCTCACCTGCAACTTTCTTGTTGCATTATCTAACAACTCTTGAAGTGTTTCAACTTCATGAGTTAGCAATACTCACATCATTTCAGCTGTTATCATAATCATTTCTATTTTATATAATATATACATGCATTCACCAAAATGCATTCAATAATTTCTGTAATACCACTTGTAACATTTTAATAGTTTCAAAAAGTGATATCATAATTGTAAAAAACAATAATCCAATCACCTTCAACTAGTATTCATATTAAATATAATGTAACTATCCATCATTATGTATGTTCAACACCACATGCTTTTAATAATGCAATAATTAATTACTAAATAAAATAACAATCGAAGTGCCAATACCCATGGCCAAAATTACACAATGCATCCATGCATTGACTACATAATACCACATAACTATGTCATGCATTCCACCACGATGAGTTGGAAGGTTTTTCCAATGCCTCAACACATCATCCACCCACTTCCTACTGCTTGCGTGACTATTTGAATACCTTCCTTTTCAACCCAAACACAACACCAAGAATATAATTCTTAAGTGTTCTTCAGTGTCGGCAAAGAGGTTGCAGTCCAAACATCAGATATACAGTAGATACCTTTGATCACTCACATAGCGATATAGTCCTTCCATATACAACCATATTATGGTCTCACACATGACTATCTCTATGGATATTTTTTGTTATAAAAGAAGTATGTCTCCTTAATTAACCGAGTTATGATCCCATAACCAATCATAACACAATATGCAACTGAAAATCTATCTAAATGCATTCTAGCATCAGTAACAATTACATACTCTAGGTCTTTGGCCATTGCATATTGATTTAAATCTTGAAAAATTAACTAAGGGAATTTCTTGCCTCAATTCCCTTCGATATAGAAGCAACAAATGCATATCCGGATGGTTGTTGTCAACTTACTTGATGCTACCTGATCAATTGGTATTTGTAGAAGCTCACAGACTTTCTCCTTCATCATTTTGATCACCATTCCTACCATCCTCATGGGTCTTCACATAGATGGAAATCATAAGCAAAAGCAACATCTACATGTTTAACCATGCTATATCATTTTTCCTGAATACATAATCCATTATTAGTCATACTCAATTTCTATAACATCATTATTTCATAATAACATGCTATTCTAAGTTCACAAGCATGTTATATGCATATCCAAGCATGTGCATGTGCACAATTACACATCCATATGCACCAAGCATTCACTGTCAGCATGCTTACTAATGCATATACATTTTAACTTCATTGTATGCCTCATTCACTCTAGTGGATTTTTGTTTCAATTCACTTATTTGTTTATTTAAGTTGTAGTTGGTTTTCCTTGAATTCCTTCAGATCCTTGTTGCCTTGTGTGCTCCCATTCTGCTCATCTGAACTATTGTTCCCTAGTTTGGATACTTTCCAACCAAGTTTCACTTGGCCATTTTGCAATTCAACTAATGTACTCAATTTGCAACAACTCCTTTTGGGTAGTCATATCCAATTTTACCTTTATGAAACATTCCAACACCCTGGAATGAAGTAGCTCAAACATTTCATCACTCTACTACCACAACATTCTTGAATCAAATACTATTACTCCTAGTTGTCGATTAGACTACTTCTTTCACACTTAATCTTTGCAATTGTCTACACCTCTCTTCCTTCAAGGCTAGGCAATCATACTTTTCCTTTCTATGCCCATTACTGACATTATTCCCCTGCTAGCTTCATGTCTTATGTGAGGATTATTGCTTTTGTATATGCAATTCATTCAGATCCTGTAGTTGTTGACTAATAATTTTGTTCCACTATTCTTGAGTTCTTTATCTACTTTTCATTACTTTCCCTGTAGTTCTTTGTTGCCTCAACCAGCTTCTACAAGCTCTTTCATGCTTCCATGACTATGATATCCAATCCTAGACTGGAATCGATCCAATTAAATCTCTAATCCCACCAAATCTGCAAGCAACCATTTTTGTTAGAATTATATATATTATAGAAATCTATCAATTAATGTTACATGTACTTTTTATTCTTAATTCATGAAGAAATATATCATCATTCTCCAAATTATAACAATTCGATGTTATTCTTCTTCAAGTAATATTTTCAATGATTATAATCTTGCCCCAATTCAATATTTGAGATAAAATTTATGGCTTCCCAAAAAATCACTTTCAACCCCTTTTCTTTTGTTTTGCAACAGGATCTTGTCGAAATATTCCACAGCTCCGTTAACTAGTACAAAATTCGAATTCGGCATAGGTGCTTCCTTCAAACCACTTTCCATGTGACCATGACTCGAAACCATAGGCTTATTAACTCTTTAACGCCTTCCTTTGTATTCTTCTACATAGGATCTTGTTCGAACATAATGTTTGAGGGCTTGGTTACTTCTAGGCTCTTCACGCCTCTAATTGACCCCTTTACCTTATCATGAGACCAACACTGGGACCAAGTCCTTTGGACTTCAGATATTCTCCCTTTTTAATCTTCCAACTTCTCTTGGAGTAAACTTTGTCAAAACCCTTCTATTATCTCCACTACCAGATCAGACGGTCGAGATTTAATCTCCCATTGACTAGACGGTCCCGCCCCATCAAGAGGCTTCAACGAGATCAACAACCGTGACTTAATCAATCATTGGGATGGACGGTTCTTAATTAGCTCAGGACTTCGGCACTCTGAGACTCTAGGACATTACAATTCTCAAGTCATTCAACTCCCCTAGAGTTTTACCGGCCGAAGAACTTACCCTATCCTTCCACTGTTTAATCGGATGGTCATGAGGAATCCTGAAAGGTCTTAGATCAACGACTTGCTTAATTTCATTACACCGGGACTTTGGAATATTACAACTCTCGAGTCATTCAACTCCCCCGGAGTGATACTTGTCAAAGTGGTCATAAAGTGACGATGGCTGCTTACCGTCAGTTAACACCTCCACTTACGCTATTCTTCCACTAGCTTAATCCAACAGCTAGGACTCAATCAAGTGTTGGAATGGATGGTCCTTATTCATTTTTGGACTTCGACACTTCAAGACTCCGAGACATTACAACTCTGTTGACGGGCGTAAGTGACACACTGTCAACTGGAAGGTCAGATCCAGACCGAGGTTGTCTAATTAACCCAATTAGTTTGGAATGAACTGACCCGACAGGTTTATTGGCTCCGTTAGCCAACTAAGGTCCTAAAAATAATAAAAGAAATAAACTAATCTAAAGTTATGATACTAACAATATATGTTTACTAATTACAAGAGTTCAACTAGAAACATGGATATACAAATGATTATAAACAATCTATATACAGTTTGCAAGTTTTACTTGAAATCTTGCGAAATGAATGTTCATAATAGTGTTTCTAACTAAGATAAATAAAGAACATAATTTTTTTTGTCTTTTGAATGTTTAAAGATCTTAAACTAGCAAATACTAAACAAATACAATTGAAACAATGACACAGAGACAGTCAAAGCTAATCAATGCAATCATTGTTTCATTAATAAATAATTTAACAAAATAACACACATACCAACATGTAGTTGATCAACAATACTAAGCTAAATTCATCTCTCTGTATTTGTATGAGCTCCTCTTAACCTATGTCAAGTGTAAACCTATGACAAAAGCAAACATAATACTCCCTGAAGAAATTCAAATAAGTGTTTCATATTCCGGAGCGAGTTTATAACGACATAAAGACAAATAATTATATATCTTGTGACCTTGAAATGTCCAATAACTGAAAATGAAAGAAATTCCAATTCTCAGAAATGGTGTTACCATTTATCTAGCATCATATGTAAACTCAAAATATTTGAATAAATGATCATTCACATATATAAACTAAAGCAAAAGATAATGAACAATATAAGGAAAAACATGATATAAAATATTATGTGCAGAACTGACTGAAGCTAATTCGACACCGATAACATTTCACATCAAAAATTACATGTGAAGACAATGAAAAAACACCGCATAATCTACACAGGACGAAAGCCAAAGAGTAAACTGCTTTCTCATATAGTTTCAACAAAACATGTTCATCATATGGTCTAGGAAGAATTTTTGGAATAATAGACTCTTAAAGATTGAAAAAAATAATATATAAATAATAGCAATTAACCATGTATTGATAAAAGAGACTAAAACTAATTTAAATCAATGCATAATCAATTATTCAAAGAATATGAAGATATTATAATGAAAACAAAACCATTTTACTCACAGAACAAAAGTCATTAAACAATCTAGAATTTCATATTTTTCTTCGAAAATATTCGTCCATTCTCCCAAAATTCCAACCATCTATTACTCCATTTGAAAATAAAAAGTTACAAAATAAATAATATACAAAAAAGAAAGGATCAAAATCCTCCTCTAAATTTCTTGGATCCATTGGACTCTGAACTTGCTCATTGTTGGATTACTGAGAGGGGGGGTGAATCAGTAATAACGTAATTATAATCATTTTTCTTCAAATGTTATATCAATGTAGAATTATTATCCAATAATGAGCAGTAATAAATAAACAATCACACACATGCACAGTACATCAGTGTTTTACGTGGAAACCCAAATCGAGAAAAAACCACAGAATGTTTTTTCTTATATGTCTTGAAGAATTACATTCATTGGAAGCACCAACTTCCTTTGTTTTCCAGCTGCAACTGGAAGGAGGCTCCAACCTCCTAGTTTCTCAGGCTACAACCTGAGGGAAGCTCCAACTCCCCAAATCTCTGGCTACAACCAGAAGGACGCTACAACCCCCAATGTTCTCCGGCTACAACTGG
>WSFP011542545.1:0-11602 GCA_009831015.1 Picea engelmannii | reverse complement strand
GTGGCATATTCTTTGTTTCCATGGTGTTTAGGGGATTTCCCAATGCCCAATTTCACTATGCAGCTCATGGGAATTAGTTTTTATTTTAGCAATATTGATTCTCTTCTTTATGCTAGTCAAAACATAGAGATACTTTTGATCTTCAAGGTTAGGGTTAACCATCTCCTTACAATATCTTAATTTTCTATTATCCTCTAATTCTTTATCACACCACAGGTTCTTCCTAAATTTATCTTGTACAATGTTTTTATTATCATTAATGTTATATAGAATAACTTCTTCTTTTATTCCCAAATGATTTAGCCAAGACTTGGCATCATTATGTCATCTTTGCTTGAGTCGTTAGTGATATTGGCTAGAATCTAAAGCAATTTTGGGGAGCTTCTTGGTATTCATGTTGTTTATCTTGTTCTTGTAAATTAAGTACCTAATCATAGTTGTGCTCTCAATGGGGGAAAGACTCGCTTTGATGAGGAGGATAAGATAGGGCGTACTGCTCTTAATTTTGAGATTATTGTTGGGCATGTGCTATATCCTTTGTACGACCATACCTAGTGTCTGTGTTGCGTCGAGTGCGCATGGGGGTTCAGGGGCAGTGCCCCTAATTTTACTTTGGTGGGTTTTGCATCCATTTTTAGCGTTTTTTCGGCACATGGTTTTCGTCGATGGTTTTCTAATTCCAGTTAAGGAATTAGGGTTGTTGACTAATTTGAGTCAATGGATTAGGGGTTTTCGATGTCGCAAGATCCTTTATATGTATATTATTGTATTGTATTGTAAACAATGAAGATATGTGATGAATAGAATATTAGAGGTGTGGCTCTAAACAAGTTGCTAGTTTTCCCAGTTTGGGTTTCTAGGGTAAAATATCTGTGAAATGTGTGTGTGTGCCATTGTATATTTTATGTTTTATTAAGATTTTGTTTGCAGTAGCTCGGATAGGGTGACAACTGGAACACATGCATTCAACGATGTTAATGAAGCTAGTCGTTTCTTTCGTCCCTCCAATCACTCCAATGCAAAGCATTAAAGAAGTGAATGTAGAGGTGTATCAGGGTCACGTGGGAAACTTAATGTGCGGAGTTGATCGAGCAGAGGGATGCATCAGTGATTGTACGAGGAGGACGAGTGTAGTCCATTCAAGATTAATTGCACTTAACATGACTGGAATGGGTAAGTACTCGTAGGTAAGAAATGGTCTCTGTTCTCCACTATTTCCTTGGGCGTCATGGGTGGTTTCTTCCTCTCTTACATGGGTTTTCTTCACTTATGACTCTCCGATTTACTTCTTCCTTTCCTTTTGGTTCTCTGATCATTTCTATTTATCAATGTCGCATGAGAGGGGTAAGCTGAAGCGAGGCCTGACCTATTATAACTAGATGTCTTGTTGTCTTCGCCAGGTTTCACCACCTTCTCCAGCTCCACCACCTTTCCCTGGTTCAACCTCCATTTGTTTTCCCTCTATTGATTTTCCCTCCATAGCTTAGAACTAGAATAGGGAGGATTGGCAACATGTTTTAATTGAAGAGGAATTCCCTTTGGTTCCTACCCAGTCTCCCCAGGAGTCCCAATTGATAGATTCTACAGATTTGCAAAATTATCTCTTCAATTCCTCTCGAGACACATATGTCACTCCTACCATGGTATTGGAGGAAACTTGGAGCTATCTAGTTACAGAATATGCACCTCCCTCAATGCTTGGAGACAAGGGCCTAGAAGTATCCCATCTAGATAAAGAGATCAATCCAAGTGTGGAAATAACACCCAAGCTCCCCCTCGCCCCCCCTAAGTGGATTCTTTGAGGTTCAACTGTAGCTTATTTTCAAATTAAGAAGGGATGTTGTTGACCAACTCTTTCGTTAGGACATCCTTTGTTGCTGGTTGGATGCTTTCTTTGCCTCCCTTTCAAGCGAGCCTATCAAGCGGATATGCCAAACATGCTGTCAGCCCGTTGTCTTTGCTCCGACCTGACCTCACCCCCCACACGACGATGTAAATCTAGGTTCTTCTAGTGTATGAAATTTTTTCAGTCTTGTCTCTTTTTGTTCAAAATAGTCATCGCTTTAGAATTAGGTGGGCCTAGAGCTAGATCAATAGCTTTCAAAGGTTTTTGTATCTTGTCATATATGTATCTAGATGCAGACATGGATGCTTTTTTAGGCTTGAAGTCGGTTCTGGTTTCCATCTATTTTTCATAATTGAGTACAAACTTCTATATTTGTATTGGTTTTCTAATTATATGAGGTAATACAACTTTTACTTACAAAAAAAAAATTGTTTGTAGTAATTAATTGTACAAGGTTAAAATATACAATTATGAGTTATAAAATTATTTTGGATCTTCTCTATCTTTCTCAAGGATTCTTGAGAGATACTACATCCCCAAACTTCACATCCATATAAGATAGCATGGGTTATAAGAGTTGCAAAGATGATATTTTTCTTATCCCATAGCCAAAATTCTTCTAATTTACCAGTATTTTCAAGCCCATAATAAGCTTTCCACCCTCCATTTATCCTCTTCTCAATGCTATAGTTCAAATTGAGCTTGCATGAACATCAATTCCAAGATACTTGTATGAAGGTACTTCCTCCAAGATATTTTTTTCATATACCAAATTATCGTATGTGATATTTGTTGGATTTAATAATCATAACCTTTGTTTTGTTAATGTTCACAGTCATACTTGTACTAGAGTATAAATTATTGAGGATTCTAAGTTGCTTACTAAGGTCATATGTATTCCTTTCCATATGATTGACATAGAGAAGAAGGATAATTACTATACTAGCAAGAGTTGGTCCAACACAACCTACGACTTCTAAACAATCTTTTAACTTGTTAATGTAAATGCCAAAAAGGGCAGGGGATATGGGACAACCTTGTTTGACTCTTGTATTGCAATTAATTTCTTTTGACCAACCCTCAATGTTCCTAAACTTGATAATAAAATTCTCATACAACCTTACTACAACAACTCTTAGCACGGATGGTTTTAGCTATTCTAACCTATTCCAAAGGTTTGTACTAGGTACAGTGTAAAAATATTTCCTAAAGTCAAAAAAACAACAAAGGAGATTGGTTTTATTGTTGGGAAATTCATCTATAATGATCCTAAGCGTGGTAAGGTGGTCCACAGTGTTAAGCCCTAAATCGTAGAGCATTACCCCTTAATTGGGGCATATTACATTAGTATAGTTATTTTATTTATGTCGGCTTGGGTCCATTAGTTGTAATTGTACCTCCTAGTCCCCTATATATACCAAGGAGACCTTTTCATTTGGAATCATCTGGTATTTGTGAATTCATGTAATGTATAAGGAGGTTCCCCCCTTGAAGAGGCTTATTATATTAATTTATCTCTTTGTCAATGCGTGGAGTAATTATTCTGAGGTTTTTTTTTTCTATTTTGCTATTTGGTTCTTAACATTTGGTATCAGAGAGAGACAATCCTTGGGATTGGCTTCTTCAAAACAAGTATTCTTGGAATTTTCGCTACAAATTTTTTATGGAAGGTTTCAGGATCTCAAATTTATATAGTGTAGAGGATACATATAGAGATAAGTTGGGGTCCAAAGTTCAGATCTTGTTTCGTTACATTTTTGGAGATACATTATGTTCAAGTTAGGGTCTTTGACTAGTCCTGAAACTAGTCTGAAATAGGTCTTCTTGGAATTTTCGCTCTCAATTTTTTTCGGCTTGGTTTCAGGTTATGAACATTTTAAAGTACAAAGGATGAATAGTGAAGTATCTTTTGTAAAAAATTAATCCCTTGATTCACTATACTATGAAAGTTATTCTCTGAGGAAATTAGGGTTTTTGGCTGGTCCAGATTTCAATCTAAAACATGTGTTATTCGGAAAAATGTTATATTTGAAGCTACATACCTAAATATTGAGTGAGACTTGTTCCATTAGTTAGGGTACAAACTAAAGTTTTAGTGGTGTGGATTTCAATTTCTGAAGTAAATACAATGACATGTGGCAGGTCGTACAAGTTCGCTCTCTTGAAAGGGAAAAAACCAATACATCTTGGGAAAATTATCATAAAAATCTCTTGGAAAATCCAATCTTGGTCTAACTTGTGGGGTTGGAAAGAAGAAACATCATGATACCTTAGGCCAAAATTTTAGACTGAGAAGGGCCAAAATTGCAGAGCTACAACAAAAGAAAGGTTTCCTAGTAGAATAGTCTCCAAATCAGGGTTTTAAAAGATGTGTTTTTCCTTTTTTTTTTGGAGATTTGCATATCGTTTGACTAGAAGATCTAATTGGGGTGATTCAAAAGGTGGAATAAAGTGGGATAAAAGGAGTATCACATAAATTTGGGAGAATCTTAGGTCTTTTTAGGTACAGACGTATTCCCGTGTCTCTAAACATAGGAATTGTCATTACTTGTTAGCGCTACAACTCGGGGACAATGTGGTTCTTCCATGTACCTAGAGTATATCGGAAGACCCCTTTCGAACGATTGTGCCTTAGATAACACTACTACAGATTTGAGATCCCACGTACCTGATGTATATCGGGAGACCCCCTAGAATCCCGATACCAACCGAGTAAACCATTTTGTCGTCTTCTCACTATCGTACACCAAGAACAACACTCGGGGAGATCACTCTTTAGTACCTGGGTAGTCAGATAGTATGGATAAGGGAATGGTCAAGCCTCCTTAGTTAGTGCCCTGATATATCGGGCCGAGTACTATTTTTGGACCCCACACTTATATCAGAGAGATATAACACTTGACACTCCCTTGTCTGTAAGGACCTCTGCCTAAGCCAATTAGGAATTCCTACCTTGCAGTGATACTTGGCCAACCTGCCACCAACAAAGATAAATTATACACCAAATAAGCCATTAGATAGTCCTACTTGGACTCTTGATGAAGCGAAGAAATGTGCAGGGACATAGATGATTTACAAAAGAAGGAAGTAACAAAAGATGAACTACAAAAGATGATGGATTCAACTGATGCTAAGCTGGAAACAATGATGGATACTAATATGGATGGCTTAAAAGGGGAAATCATGGAAGGGTTTAAAAGGTTTCTAATAGAGAGGCGAACTAAAAGTGACAATGTATCCCATGAAATTCATGATGAGGACACAAGGAAGATGAATCAAGACTAGAGGAACTCCAGCTTTGGGTTGAAGACCAACCACTTTCCTAATTTCGATATGGGGAAGTTTGATGGCAAGTATCCAATCACATGGATACTCCAGATGGAGCAGTTATTTGATCTACATGATGTGCCACAAACACAAAATGTACAAATTGCATCCTTATATTTAGAACCTAATTAGTTTGTGTGGTATCGATGGATTTATTCTCGCAAATAACTTGTCACTTGGACAATTTTAATAGAAGAAATGATAGCACACTATGAGGATACAATGATCAATACGTTATTCATCCAATTGATAAATCTCAAGAAAAAGGGTTCAGTTGCAGATCACATTGAGAACTTCCAAAGATTGAATATAAAGGTAGCATATATTCCAAATGAACACCTGATTAATGTCTTCATAAGTAATTTAAAAAATAACATTCAACATGAGGTTCGCCTTTGGGAACCCAAATCATTAGAGAATGCATTCAGGGTGGTGAGAAAGGTTGAAAGTAAAAATATGGCTATGGCTACTAGAAGGACAACCCCTAACATCTATCGAGAGAATAATGTTCCTTCTTCTAAACCACCTCAACCTACAATGTTGACACCTCAACAATTGGAGGAAATAAAATCAAAATGTTTATGTGTTAATTGTGACAACAAGTACAGTAAGGGACATAAGTGTGGTGAGAAGAAATTATTCTACATAGATTATGAAGAGGAAGAATAAGAAGAACAAGAACAAGAACCCTCTCAAGATGAAGATGTAGAAGATATTTCTTCTGAAGAGATGAATCCCACCATATCATGTCATGCATTGGATGGAATTAGCAGTCCTCAAACCCTCAATATCGAAGGATATATCAAAAAGAAAAAGGTCATAGTGATAATTGATTCTGGTAGTACTCATAATTTCATTGATTGTAAATTAGCCAAAGCTCTCAATTGATTTATATATTCAGTGCTATAGTTTCAAGTAAAGATTGAAAATGGAGGAGCTATCAATTGCTCAGGAAAATGCCATAAGATCAATATTACTCTGGGGGAATATGTAATGAATAGTCCAATGATTATTATACCCATGGGTGGTGTTGATGTCATACGGGGTCCAATGGTTACAATCATTGGGAACAATGGCTTTTAATTTTCAAGAACTTTTCATGAAATTTTCATTGGAAGGAAAGGAATTTGAGTTAAGGGGTATCACAGGGAAACCCAGTAAGGTGGTAAGCTCTAATGGCATGAAAAAATTATTGAAAAAGGGGAATTAGGGTGTAATTGTACAACTATGCTCACTAGATTTTCAAACATCTAAGCCATGTATTCCCCTAGATCTCCAAGGGATCATTGATAAGCATTCCAAAGTATTTGAATATATTTTCAGAGGTCTTCCACCCACTCACGATTATGATAATGCTTTTCACTTAATTTCCAGGAGTGTTCCTCCTAACAGCAGGCCTTACATATACCCTTATGACCAGAAGAGTGAAATTGAGCGTATGGTTGAAGAAATGTTAGAGGATGACATTATTAGACCTAGCCAAAGTTCTTACTTTGCACCAGTGGTAATGGTTCTCAAGAAAGAGGGCTCATGGCATATGCGTCCAGATTATAGAGAGCTCAACAAGATCACCATTAAAGATAAGTTTCCCATTCCTTCATTGATGAATTGTTATATGGACTACATGGAGAAATCTACTTCACAAAGTTGGATCTCCATTCAGGGTATCATCAGATTAGAATGAAGGAAGAAGATATCCCAAAAATAACAGTTAGAACTCATGAAGGGCATTATGAATTTTTGGTCATGCCTTTTGGCCTTACGAATGCACCTTCCACATTCCAAGGGTTGATAAATTCATTTTCAAGCCCTTCCTTTGAAAATTTGTGTTAGTATTTTTTGATGATATACTAATCTATAGAAAGGCTTGCGAAGATCATGTTCGACATGTTGACAGTGTGCTACAACTATTAAAGGAGCAACAACTATATGACAAATCGTCCAAATGTTTCTTTGGGGTGAAGGAGGTAGAGTATTTGGGTCATATTGTATCTCATGAAGGCATCAAGGTAGACCCTAACAAGATTAAATCCATGATGGACTAGTCGATTCCCAAAACATTGAAGAATCTTAGAGGATTTTTGGGTTTGACATGTTACTACTGCAATTTTGTTCAGAACTCTGGAAGAATAGCAACACATTTAACTGCATTCACTAAGAAGGATTCATTTTCATGGGCTCTAGAGGAAACTCAAGCTTTTGAACAACTTAAATAGGCAATGTGAAAACTCATGTCTTGACCACACCAGACTTCACAAAAACCTTTATTGTGGAATGTGATGCCTCGAGAAATGGCATTGGTGTTGTTCTAATGCAAGAAGGAAGGCCCATTGTTTTTGAAAGTCGGCCACTCAAGGGAAAGGACTTACATAAACCAATTTATGAGAAAGAAATGATGGCAATACTACAGGCATTGAAGTGATGGTTCCCTTACCTAATAGGTAGGCACTTCAAGGTCAAAACATATCATGCTAGTCTTAAATACTTCTTGGAACAAAGACTATCTTCAGAAGAGAAACAAAAATGGGTGACCAAAATGTTGGCTTATGACTTTGAAATCATCTACAAAAAATGGAAGCAAAATTTTGTGGCAGGTGCACTCTCAAGAAAGGATGAAGATGTTGAGGAATTTCTCTGTGCTATTTCTATCATCCAACCTAATTGGATAACATAAGCAAGGGATGAATGGAAGAATGACGAAGAAGTGTGGACTCTCATTCAAAGGTTGCATCAAGATTCCAGTGCATCCGATACATTTACATGGAAAAATGATTCACTATGGTACAAAGATCACTTATATTTATGTAATAACTACCAACTTAAACAAAATGTACTTTTGGAATTTCACACCTCTCTGGTAGAAGGGAACTAAGGATTTTTGAAAACCTATAACATGGTCAAGTGGGATTTTTTTGGGATGGCCTTAAAACTGATGTTCAAAGGGTTGTGGCAGAATTTTTGGTTTGCCAACAAAATAAGGTGGACACAATTAAGACCCCGGGTCTTTTACAACCATTATCCATTCCAAGTTAGCACTGAGAGGAGGTTTCCATGGATTTCATAATAGGGTTACTGAAGTAAGAAGGAAAGAGTGTCCTCATGGTGATTGTTGATAGAATTACCAAGTATGCACACTTTTGTGCACTCTCTCATCCTTTCAAAGCTAGTAAAATTGCTACCACATTCATGGAGACAATTCAAAATCTACATGGAAGCCCAAAGATTATTGTAAGTGACAAAGATCCCATATTCACTAGACATTTTTGGAAAAAAATATTTTCTTGTTTGGGTACTCAATTGACTCATAGCTCATCTTATCATCCTCGATCTGATGGACAGACTGGGATAGTTAAAAAATGTCTGGAAGGATACCTTTGTTGCTTTGTCTCTGATAAACAAACACAATGGTTTAAGTGGTTACCCTTGGAAGAATGGTGGTATAACAATTCCTTTCATACTGCAACAAAAATGACACCATTTATGGTGCTTTATGGATATCAACCACTTCCCATCACTTATTCTCTAAAATAAAAATACAAGGTTCAAGCAGTGGAAGATCACATCGAGCATTAACAACAAGTTCTCCAACTCCTAAAGGAAAACTTGACCATGACACAAAATTAGATGAAACACCAAGCATATCAACATCGTAGTGAAAGAAGTTTTGAAGTAGGGGATTGGGTATTTTTAAGACTAAACCCATACAAACAGATGTCCCTCGAGAAAGCTAAGAAGGATAATAAATTATCACCAAAGTACTATGGCCCTTATAAGGTGTTGCAAAATATTGGTACTCTGGCATACAAATTCGATTTTCCTGCATCTTCGCGAGTACAACTAGTTTTCCATGTTTCATGCTTAAATAAGGTTATAGGTGGCAAGATCCCAGTTCAAACTATATTTCTAGAACTTGACAAGGAAGGAAAAATAATATTGGAGCCTGAAGCTATCATTGACACAAGAATTCACCAGTTGAGGAATAGATGAATTTTAGAGTATCTCATTAAGTGGAAGAAACTACCTGGTGAAGATTCCATGTGGGAAGATAAGTCTTTTATATAAAATCATCTATAACTACTCAAGCGTTGAGGACAACACTTGTGAAGGGGAGGGGCATGTTAATCCCTAAATCATGGCACATTACCCATTAATTGGGGAATATTACATTAGTATAGTTATTTTATTTATGTTGTCTTGGGTCCATTAGTTGTAATTGTACCTCCTAGTCTCCTATATATATACCAAGGAGACCTTTTCATTTGGAATCATCTATTATTTGTGAATTCATGTAACGTATAAGGAGGTTTCCCCCTCAAAGAGGCTTATTATCTGAAATTCTCTCTTTTTCAAGGCGTGGAGTACTTATTTTGAGATTTGTTTTTGCTATTTTTCTATTTGGTTCTTAACACACAATTGAATGATAACCTGTAAAATGAGCGTGACCTTTATCTCTTTTCGTGGCTTTCTATCCATATTCTTATATTATTTTCCAAAATACTTTCATATAGCTTGGATAAAACTGGGCTAATCATAATGGACCTATAATTAAGGGAATTTCTTTTATCCCCACTTTTAAAAATAGGTACAACAAGGCTTTGAGTCCAAGGTTTAAGGAATCCTTGCTTGACTGCTAAATTGAAGAGTTGTTGACCTACAAGTGTTGATAACATATTATGTAATTCTCCTTGTATAGTCCATTCCTAATTTTCCTCCACACTTAGAAAATTTTGAGATCATTGAGGGTTCCTGACATATTACATTGCTACACCTAACTTCGACGATCCACATAACACTTACTTAATTTATGCAACCTCCATTTCGTACTATCTACACTCAATTTTTTTTGGAAGTGGACATTCATCCATGGGTGTGGATTAATACCCCAATCACTCCTCCACCCTATTGTCCCATTGGTCTACTTGTCCACGATCCTGCCATACCGTGATCCATATCATCCACCATTCTGATTCTCCCACTTGTCCACCCTCCTGATCCTCCTGATACCCCACCATTCTTCCATCCCATTGTCTCGTTATTCCACTTGTCTCAATAATTCACATGCCCCACTCATTCGTCATCTTGATCGCCTGTCACCTTGCGACACTTTACATCTTGTCTTGTCACGTTTTCCAACATGCATTAAATCATTCTTTTTAGAAATGACCACCACTTGTATAATGTTAATACCATTATTAATGACAAGTTTCTTGAGACAACTTTCCATAAATGTTAATAAGAATTATCATTTAAAATCCTTGAATAAGGAGTTCTGGAATGTGTTAAAATAAACAAGTGTGTTTTGATAATAGCAATTTGAAAAAGTTGTGTTAAGTCCATCACCTACGCTAAAATATGACAACTCGAAGAAAAAAATAGTTTTGGAGAGACACTATCATTATTTTGGGACAAGAAAACTAGATATTTTAGTGGTCATATTCTTATAGGTATTATTCTACATTACCACCCCCAAAAAATAATTTGAAAAATATTTTGACATCCAGAATCACATCGATAGGTTGTGTTCCATAGGTATACGATTTTAAGGAACTCATTTCATGGTGTGTTGACAAGTTTGATAAGGAAAGGATAATTATTTAGTTACAAGGAGAATCATCCATTTCTTTATCCCCTTTAATTTTTAAAAGGATGTTCAAACTCCTTGAACCAACCATGGTTTTCAAGAGTGTTGAAGCTGAAGATTTTCTTAAGACGAAGAAATGAGGATTCAACTTCTACAGGACTACCTTGAAGACTCAACAATTTTTCCCAAAGAGCTCTCAAATATTCAAGTATGTTCAGTAAATAAACCATACAAAGAAATGACATGGTTGTTTGTTAGGATAACTGGATAAGAGTCCACAACTACTATCTCCAAGCTTGATTTATACATACTGTATTTTTCTATCCATGAAAACGTTATTTTCTATTGGGCAAGAATTATTTCAAGTGAGTTATCATTTCAGCTTGGAAAGTTTTGCAAAAGTAGAAGGTTTTACATGTCTTCATATTTGATTTTCATGGTGAATTACTGTCACGTGTTCAAAGGTCTACCCTTGGACAAAAAGGTCAACTATGAATTTGACCCTGTACAAATGTGGTACCTTGCACTCTGGGAAAAAAAAGCCGCATATAACTTCTATGAAGTGCACAATGATTTTGTCTCTTCTTTCAAAAGGCTATTTTATGGACCTAGTACATCAATATTATCACTAGAGGCTGCATCTTTCTTGGCCAAAAAAGGAAGCTTCGAAGTCATGAAAATTTTTAGTATTACCAAACTCTATTGTTCACATGAAAAACCTTCATTCTTACCCTACTATTTTTCTGATAGATTATTTATAGTTGAGGTATGTAAACAATACAAATTATGGGCTCACTTTTTAAATGAGAAAAGGAAAAAATAGCTTATCCCATTACCATGGAAGATTC
>WSFP011542540.1:0-11602 GCA_009831015.1 Picea engelmannii | reverse complement strand
GACAAATTGACTATGCATTGCATTAAAGTTTAAGTAGATTCGAGTTATATATATTTTGGTACCCCTCTTTCTATTGTTAGGATAAGTCTTAATAATTGCAACCACTCTGTAAACAATTTCAACGTCTACCAACCACGTAGACAATATGACTATGCATTAAAGTTTAAGAAGCAAAATTATTTTCGAACATCTACATGAATGGTATGTGAATTGAACGTATAATGTGTTTGTTACAAATAGAATAGGTGGCTATGTTTTATTTATAGATGTAGTTAGTGATTTTATGATGGTATATAATCATTAAGGATATTATTTTATGTGGTATTAATGTATATATAGTGATATTGTAAATTGTATGACATTATTTATATGGTTTTTGTTATTTAAATAGGTAATATTTTATTTTTTATTTTTTTTACTATGATTTTTTTTAGTTTCATTTATCCATGTTAGTATTAACATATATAAAGATTATAGCTTTGTTAGTTTGGTGAATAAAGTACACTAAGAAATTTCATCCATTTATCCATGTTAATATGAATATATGTTAGTTTGGTTAACAAGGCAATTTCATCAATTTATAATGATAACATAAATATATAAAGAGAATCAAGATTGCATTGATAAGAAATCAAAATGTTTCTTATAAAAAGTTTTATTATAAAGAGTTACAAAGTTATAAGCTACGTGATTCAATCTATTTTATGAATGTGGGATAGATCAAAAAGTAGACTAAAGTGAAATAAAGTATAAAAAGCATAAAATAATCTAAAGTCTAAGTGACTTTATTAACCCCTATGTCTAATATTTAATTGACCATTATAATATGATATTTACTTTAATACCTTCATATTCAATCTACTAACTACACCAAGCTTACCTTGAAATTTTACATATTTTTTAGGATCCAAAGGCTTGGGGAAAATGTTTGTAGTTTAGTCCTCTATGGAACAATACTAGAACTCAACAAATCCATCTTTTACAAGTTGTCTGATGAAGTGACAATGTATCTCAACATACTTGGTATGCTTGTGGAAGACTTGATTATTAGCTAGTTTGAGCACCCCTTGATTGCCACAGAGTAGGGACGTTGGCTCTATCTGTTGCATCTTCATGTCTGAAAGCATCCTCCTAAGCCAAACTGCCTCACACTCTCCTTTCACCACTCCTTGATATTCTGCTTCTGTCATTGAAAGGGATACTACATGTTGCTTCTTATTGGTCCATGTGACTACAACCATGCCAAGGCTTAAAACATATCCATATGTTGATTTTCGAATGGTAGCTAACTGGGCAATGTACAATCCAAGTGGGCGAATCATACGTTGACAAGTGGCAAGGGATAACCAATGAGAGGCTACCACATGGCAGCCTCCCATTGGCCAATATTGGTTAGTGTTTACCAAAATACTATGGGAGTCAACGAGGGTCGAACCCACGACCTCCCAAAGACCTTACCAAACCTTCATTGTGAATGCACCATAAAATTGGTTCTTAACCTAATGTGGCAATGGTTATATTTGAATTTAAATAAAGGTTCATTCAGTGAATAAAAGGGTCGAGGACCTAAGCCCTTGACCCTTATCCCTTGGTATATCACATACAATATGACCACCATATATTCCGCATGGAGGTTACCACAAATATAATTTATAACATATAGTTGGAATGATATAACATCAAACTTCGGGCTATATATAACATATATATAGTTATAACAAAAACAACTTGCAGACGGTGGGAATAGAACCCCTGACCCGCCAACTATGTCAACGACCTAACAAACTCCGCTAACAAATAATCTACCAAGTCTAGTTGGTTACAACTACACCCTAAATAATAGTTAAGGGGTCGCGTGGAATCCAAAGGGTGGTTAAGGGCTCACGCCCTATTTAATGGGTGCATGGACCGAGGATTGTACACATTATTTTATGCAGAGTTTAGTCTCGTAATTCATGCCCAAGGATACATAATTTTTTAAGCTACATTGTAAAGCATGTCAAATGGTTCCTTAACGGAATTTCGAGAAATTTATACTCATTTCACACGATTTTTCGCAAGGAATCCAATGATGCACTATGTTTTTGCATTTGAGCAACATGTAAAATGGTCATTGTAAAACAAAAACATTTGACCATTAATAAATAAGGTCTCTATTGGAAGCGGACCCGAAGAGGTAGCCCAAATTGGGTGAACTCCGTTATCAAACTTGTGTATGTGATTTTCATTATTTTTGTTCTATTGTGCTAAATTATTTGCAAGTCATTTTAGCATTAAAGTGTGAATGGTTAGATAAGTTTTTCACATATAATTGCAATCAATCAAGCGATCATTTTATTTCAAGGATCAAGTAGATGTTTCTTATGTATTAAAAGATTAATAAGCATCTAAGGATTTTTCAAATCAAGTTGGTATCATAGTAGGTTTGATAAGTGTTTACAAATGAATGCTTACAAGAGTCAAACTCAAACTTGGTAAAGGAAAACTTGCAAGTCATAAGTCTGAAATTGGAAGAAGATTTCAAAGACATAAGATGACTTCTGAAAAAGGAGAAGAAGAAGATCAACCCATGAGCCATAAAGAGATCAGAGCTACGCTTCAATCATTGAAAGAAACAAAAGATGAGTTAGAACGAAGAATCCAAAATCTTGTAAGAAGGAAATCTTCGGTAAAAGGAGAAGGAGGAAGTGAAGGTGGTGGACCTTTAAAGCCCCCTTCACCATCCTCATCATCATCATCATCTTCTTTTGAAGTGAGTGAACATTCTTCGTTTATACTCACAGTCGACATCCCCAGGGACCCTAAAGGAGATTCCCCTCTACCCACATGAAAAGTAACATCTCACCGTGCAGAGGCGGAAACATGAAGGGTTGTGGAAGAAGGAAATACATTGGAATCCCTATCCCCCCAACAATCGATACCCTGAAAAAGGGGCAGGCGAAGGAAGAACAAAGAGACTAGGGAGGCCTGAGCCGTGAGTGAGCCGTGCACGAAGTCAGTCGCCGAAGAGTTACTCATGCGCGCCATTCGGCTAGAACCTGTCGAAGGTCCAAGTCGAGAAACCTGCGGTAGACAGAGAATGCCAAGCAGTGAAGGCAGATATATTCGTGAACTATCGTAATAGCTAAAGTAAGCACAACTCGCCATTGTTGAGTTGTACCAGGAGAATAAAGAGTTGAGACAACAGTTAGAAGAAAATACCCTCGAGGAATCAACATCACAGGGCCGAGAGGGAAATGCAACTTGTCTCAAGAGGCAGCTCAGGGAAGCGCAAGACACAATCATCCAGCTGCGTGAGGCACAGAGGATGTCAAAAGAGAGAATTGCAAATCACTTCAAGGAATGTGGATCAACCATGGAAAACATCCACGCGGCTCTAGCAAGTGCGTAGAAGAGGCTGAAAGGGAACACGGTTTATAAAAGACAAGTGATGAATCTGAAAAGGTGCAACTGGTCTTTCAGGAGAACGATTCAGATATCAAAACTGCAGATGAGGCCAGAAGCATAATTAACTGACTCCATTTTTGTTTTCTCAAACGTGGTGCAAATTTTTTTTCTCCCCATGTCCCATTTCCTACCGGGAAGTAGGGACTCTGACAGGTACCCGCGTGGAAAGAATATGACGCAGAATGCTAGGGACCCACCTATTACAAAGGACAAGTGTATGTTGGACACACGATAGTTTGAAGAAAGGCGTTGTCCCTTGATTAGCATTGTCATCTTGGAAACACTTGCGACAATCCGCGGTTACTCGCCACATGCACGCTCCAACAAATGATCACGCGACAGAAATCAAGGCCGTTACAATGGGTGGTAGGAGTTTGATAGAGCACTTGATCATCCAGATAGCCTGTCGAAGGAAAATCATTGACACATCACTCCTTAACGACAAAATCTTGTTGATGACCGAACTGTCATGGCAAAGACATCAGTTATTGTACGATTGAGTACAGTCAGTTTTTATTTTTAGTAAAGTGTCATATGAAGGGTCATCTAGTAGAGAATAGTCAAAGACTAATTTCTAGGGATAGTAGTTAGAGGGCAGGGTAGCCCGAGCGGCACACCCTTGTCTATATATTTTGTCTTTTCACTGTAAGCCAGGTTGGTTGGCAAAGTAATGTAGACAATGATTGTTGAATGTAGCTTTCGAACTCGATTGAAGTTTAATGCAAAGGTCCTGAAACTTTGACGAAAAGATTCTAATGGTAGCGGCTTGATGTATTGTAACCTCTCTTTATGTACGTGCTTTCATGTGCTCTTTATATTCATATCTATATTTTTTCTAAATCAGAACGTTATTCAAATCTAGAATTCACTGCGTGGTGCTCTAGATTTCGCCATTTAGGCGACTGTGTTTTCTTCTAAGTGAACTCAAAATTCATCTCTAGCGGTGCTCTGGGTTGCTTCATGTGTTTTTCTCTCACCATACACAATGATTTTGAACTGAAATACCATTGCCTACTTAGCCTTTATCCTCTCAAGTTTATTCACCAAGCCATTTTTTTCTCTCATTTTCTGAAATTGACTCCATGGCCCAAGGTCTCGTGTTCTCTTGCCAATAGAACCATAAATATTGTACAAAGGTGTTAAATCTAGCCGACAAGTTTAAAGCCATAACCCGTACATAGACAAAGTCTTAGAGAGAGCCCTCGCTAGGTCAAAAAGGCTAATTTTTGGCCTTAAAGTTGGTTTGTAGGTTGCCTCTGTCATTTGTTTCCTCAGCTGAATGAGTTTGCAGAGCGCTAACACTAAACATAACAAGGTAGTCCACAGTTGAATGATAACTCCTAAATATAGCTTGGCCTTTAGCTATTTTTTTGTGGATTTCTAGCCATACGTTGATCTTCTTTTCCATAATAATTCCATATAACTTGGCTAAAAGAGGGCTAATCATAATGGTTCTATAACTAGGAGGATTGTTTTTATCAACGCTTTTAAAAATAGGAACAATGGGGCTTTGATTCTAGGGTTTAGGGAAACCCTACTTGACTGCTAAATTAAAGAGCTTGTGAATGTAAGGGATGAGGATAGGCCCTCGCGTTTTTAGGATTTATGCTTGGTTCTGTGATCTACTCACTACAATTCTTAATAAAAAAAAATCGTTTAATAAAAAATAGTCCACCTGCGTTTCCTACAAAAGCACACATTTCCACTTGTTCCCTTCAAAACCATGCATCCACGTGTCCACATCTTCATCCTAGTCTCTAGTTACATGTCCCATGATTTTCCACCCCAAGCCATCTCACAATGCACAAAGATCAACTACACATCCATGCCTTTTGTGATCTCCATGGACATGTCCTTTCTAGACACCATAGGGCCAATTTTAGAGGCATCCAGTATAACTTCTTCAATAAAATTGGAGCTTGTTGATCAAAGACCAAATCATACTTCTGCAATGGTTTCTTCCTAACAAATTCTCTAACTTTATTTCTAGGATCCAAAACATTAGTGAATGCATGTGAATATTCTTAGATGGAGGGAAAGAGAGTGATGATACCTAAAAGACATGATGAAGAACAAGAAGATCAATTATTGGTGAAACTTCAGGAGGCTATCTCTGCATGGATGCCACTTTTTGAAGAGTAAGGTGCAACACTCAACTAGGTGGGAGTTAGAAGGAGTGGTTAGGGTGTTGTTGTGGTCCCCATTTTTCCTAAGTATTGGTATGAAGGATTGACCAAAATAGGATTGATCTATAGAGGATCTAGAAATACAAAATAATGAATATGAAAAGCATTCATGAAGTCATCACACCAACCATATGTGCATTTTCCTAAAGGCGCAAAGACTATTTTGTACAAGTGGGTTACAACTGTCAAATTCTAGAACCTTATGGAATCTTGTATAACTAACACATTCACCTATATAAATGATAAGGCTAATATGTAAAGGGTTTAGTTCATTTGGTTAGCTAATGATGATTGGTTTTTGTGAGTTTTTCACGTGATAGTTGTGTATTCTATTCCAACTATGAGACTGTCAAACTCTAGTCATGCTAAGGGTGTAAGGCCTCAATGTAATCTCTATTTTTCTTAATACAATGGATTTCATCATTGTTCTAATGATTTGTATCTTGTTGTGATGTATATTGATTATGTATGCATTGTTGTGTTTCCTATGTATTCATTTCTTTCTATTTGTTTAGATGAATGTGATTAAAGGTTAATAATTGGATTCTACATCTCCACTAATCTTCACCAATTTTCACCTTAATCAATCAACAACTACCAAACATGCCTCGAGTGAGACCTCCTTCCATTTGAAGGTTGAATACGTCAACATACTAGATTACTATGGACCATTGTTGAACACTTTTTGTGGAACCTGGGTCTATAAATGAGCCAATGAGCACAACCCATAATTCCTATGCAATAGAAGATGTGGTATTACATTCCATAACATAATTATTAACAAATATCCAACTAGAATTTACCAACATGTGTACTAATAATACTTCCATAATTCTACACCCATCCAATAACACAATTCACATTAGCAATATAATTCAAGAAACTATATGATAGAAATTTAAAACATAGAGAGAAGAACACAAAGATACAAATTTCAAATACTTAAAATTTTCTCATAAATTTGTCCACCAAACAAATTGTATAGGAGTGATTCACCTCTCAGTCATAAACATCTGTTGTAGGTGACCTCTAAGTTGGGATATGAGATTGTAAGCATGAAGGAAAGACATTGGGATCCATATGTCATTTAATCCATTGAAAAATACTCTTGAATCAATTAATTCCCACACCATGGGGTACTCCAAACATTTCAACCAACCTTTAATTAGCTATGGACCTCTTCCACTTATCCAATCACAACACAAGCATGCAATTTCCCTTCTTTTTTAAACAGTCCCTCAAGAATCTAGTCTAAGTGAGTGCTCTAGTGTAGACAAGAGAGGTCATTTTCATATTACCCTCTAGTAATACCTAGTACAATAGTATCTAACTCATGTATTATCGAAAATCAACATTTTTATGTTGGTAACCAGGTTCTATCATTTGATTCTCAATCTACATCATTGGATTCCTCTCTAAGATCAAGCAATCTTGTGTCCCACATTTAACCAAATCATTTGGATAACCGCATATTCACATAATATTTCAATTCCTTGACCTCCAAGTGCTAGTTACAACCATGGGATGAGTTTTAGACTTGGGAGAGGATACAATTCTCATTGCAAAATGAGGGGAATGACCATGATGAAAACCATGGATGATATGCCTCTATTTTATAATAGGGATATGTGCCTTCCAAAAGAACATGCTAGATTTTTCTTTAGACACATACGCCACAAGTTTGTGAAATTTCCAGTGACATGGGATAAAGATGGGAAGTTGGTGTTGAGACACATGGCAATGATATTCTACCCATGGACTCTTGTCCACTTCCTCTATGTTGGGCTTATAGCTCCCTTGTGCTCCTTAGTAACCCTTTTGGCGTTCTATTTATTATATATTATGTTTTCTCTTTTATTCTTAACCTTAAACATAAACAAAAATGCACAATGATAATTTATCGACATAGTGGTACCTTGGGGTCACAAACATAACATCAAAACCAAGCTTGCAACTCAGACTCATAACCCCTTGTAAGTTTGATAATTGGGATTTTTCCTTGGGCTTCGAGCTAGGAATATTTACAAGGCATATTTATACATTTACATCATGGGGTCACTATGTCTCAATCCACATGGCTTGACACCCATTAAGATCATAACCATGCCATAACCATTTATACATCACGGGGTCTAGTGCATTCCAAGGGTCAAAATTAGGGTGTTACAATGAATTATGATAAATTTCCTATTGAAGTAGAGAAATATTGTTTTTCTTAGAGAGAAGATGTTCCTAACTCTGCACTAAGAAAAAGAAGAGAATTTTTTCTTTGGAAGGCCAACCTTCCCAATTCAATTCAAGAACCCCTTCAAACCCTCCTCAACCCTACTCTTTAGTTGATCCCAATGCACATAATCCTTCACTCAAGGGAAAATACATGGATTGTATCCAAGATATATGTTTCTACTATATGGAAAGACATTATGAAGATCTTCAAGACCTAGTGTTTTGCAAGGGGAAGAGGAAAAGGAGACTAGCATTGACATAGAGAAAGAAACATCCACTCTCATTTGCCTCTTATCATCCCAAATCTTATCATGATCGTCAAACTTTGCTCCAAGAAGCAATCATAGTTGAATGAGTTGCTAGAGATATCTTTGTTGGGGTAGTTAAGTGATCAAAATATACTCTTAAGATTCATAGGAACATTTATTAGTAGGTTTAAAAAATATTTATACTCTCAAAGACTACCTTCCAACCCTAAACATGGATGATTTTAAGGATGAAAATTTATATTAAAAAGTAGAAACATCAACTAATCTTACTAGTCCTTAATATGCAAAATGTAAAATGTTTGGCGATAATTTTGTAAAAACATTCAAATTTCTAAGAATTTTATATACTTTCTATAAAAATTTGGCGATTTTTAAGGTAAAATAATTTTATTCTATGGAATTTGGGCGAATCGTTTTTAGAAAAAATGGAAATTGGCCAATCTTTTTTTGGGAAAACCATGGAAAATTAGCCCATTTGCGAAATTTAACCCCTAAAATCATCTACGAAGTCCCTAAATTGAACACCAACCAATCCTAATTTTATCCCTTTTTGAACTCTTCATCCTGTGACCCATAAATTTTACTAGATCCATAATAAAGTCAACAATATCAAAGAACACTTAACCCTAATTGAGTATATTCATTTCAAAACTACCTAAAAATCTTGACTTACTATTTCAATCTCATCTTCACAATCCTCTCAAAGAATTAAGAAAACATGAATTCTAAAAGCATTTTATATACAATCCTACAACAACAAATTATTATAAAAACAAACTTCGATAAGCTCAAACAAACATACTTTGTGACTAACACCAAAATTCAATAATCCAATGCTAAGTAGTTGGTATTGATCAATGCACCATAGGGATAACATAAGTGAGAAGTAACATTAGAATGGGGCTAAGATGGACCACTAAAGACTCATATGCCCCTTGAAACTCATGACAAATGGCTATTTTTTTTAATCCCAACAACATACGATCTTTGGAAAGAAACACTTGTTTTTCATTATATGTGTCAAATGTTATAACAACACTTGCTTTAACTATTACATTTATTTTAATAGACTTGAAAAGACGTTTTATTATATGAATGCTAATTGAAAATTTAATTTAATTTAATTTTAGATTTTTTAAGTAATTAAACTTGATTAATGGTAATGCAAATAAAAGATAAAAAACATGATTAATTTAAAAAGAAAATAAGTATATCAAGATTTAGTTTTTGTAGTTAGATAAACATAAAGAGAAAAGAGATATAAAGATACAATGTTAAATTTGATGAAAGTTTTAATTAGAGAAATGTCTATTTTAACATTTTAGATGGAGAAGAAGTGAATAATACGTTGCAATGACTTTGTACACTAAGCAAAACTTATGTTTTACATATAATAAAGTTTTTAACTTGAGTGCATTTCAAAGTTTATAAGGTAATATGTATTTTTTTATATATTTAAATAATTAAGTAAGGTAGGGATAGAGCAAATATTAAAGAAATGTATGATATATTTGAATAATTAAGTAGGAAGACAAGATGTCCCAAATAATATTAAATTTTAAAATATTTGAGAACTTTTTTAAAATTAAACTACATTAAAGATACACTCTTAAGTTTGATGAAAGTTTTATAAAGAGAACTGTCTATTTTAACATTTCAGATTGAGAAGAAGTGAATAATAAGTTGCAATGACTTTGTACACTAAGCAAAACTTATGTTTTAAGTATAATAGAGTTTTTAATTTGAGTGCTCATTTCAAAGTTTGTAAGGTAAATATGTATTTTTTTTTATATATTTAAATAATTAAGTAAGGTAAGGATAGAGCAAATATTAAAGAAATGTATGATATATTTGAATAATTAAATAGAAAGACTAGATGTCCCAAATAACATTAAATTTTAAAATATTTAAAAACTTTTTTTAAATTAAACTACACTAAAAGGCAACTTACCTTTGATTTTTATTCTATATTTGGAAATTTCAAAAAACAAAGTGTTTTTTGTCTAGGACTCTTTAAGGTAATGTCTAATTTTAGATAGCAAGAATGAATCTAAAACTACTTCATATGAGAATATGAAAATCAAGATAAGGATAAAATAGCATGGAGTGATGATAAAATGATTTGAAAACAAGTACAATAATAATGATAACGTTTAAAAGAAAGGAACTTTCTTGATTAAATTTAAGTACACATAAAATATGCTTTAAATGCATTTTCATAATTATTTTATAAATATATTTTTTATATATATAAAAACATTTTATATAATTATTTTATTGATTTTTTAAAATATAATAAATTAAAAATAAAAATATTAAATAATAGAAAATTGTAATATAATAATGTTTTGTTTAATGTATAAAAACTAAAGTATAAAGTATAAAAGATCAAATCTTTAAAAAATCAAAATTTAGTAGGTGAACGAAACTCCATAATGTGAAATAGAGATCATAGTATTCTAAACATGTTATTTTTTGAATTTTTTGGGTATATTTTTTTAATTAGTTTTGTCTAAAATTTGGTCAAAAATTGTTAAAATTATATATATCAATTGTTGAGATTATACAATCAAAGTGTAATAGGATTTTTTTTTTAAAGATGTTGAATCTATTTATACATTCAGAAATATAATTAAAATAATGAAAAATTGCAATTTCACCATAATTTATATAACAAAATTTTTATAATAATTATCAAAAAAATCTGAAAAATTATAAGATACAATATTTAAAGCTCTTCATAAAAAAAAAAGATTATACTTTTTTGAAAATTATAACATTATCATAATTTTAACTCACATTTAAAAGACATAAATATCAAATTCATGAGTCAAAAACACAATGTTTCACAATGATATGTTTGAACTCAACGTCATAGTCTAACTGTTATAAGTTTTAGTTTTTTTCTGGTGATATTTTTGGTTTAATTTTGCCCAAAATTTGGTGAGAATTTATTGGATTTATATATTTGAATGGTTAATTTTGTATAAATCAGAATTCATTTTTGAATTCAGAAATACAATTTAAACAACATAAAATTATGATTTCGTACAGATTTATGTAATTAGATTCGAACCACAAGGAAAAAAACATAGAACAGTTAAACAACTCTTAATCTAATGACATGATATCTTTAATTACATCAGCGTATACCTATTAAAAACTTCCTATTAATCAGAGACACAAGTTAAGTTGCTAGGTTAGTAATATTAACTTCCACTCTTTCTAGTAAACCCATATTTTTTCCATTGAGGAAAGGGCTAGTGACGTGGAGATCACTCGTGTTAAACGCCACAAAGGATAAGGTAGGCGGATGGAAATAAGTTCGTGAGACGACACGGATTTGAAGTTTAAAGTTCAATTTGACATTGATAATTGTGCGGATTCTTTATAACATTGTAATTATTGGTATGAAATTGTGCTGAAAATCTTACTTATATTAATGAATTTGTCAGAGGAGAATAACTTTTTATG
>ML901252.1:0-11603 GCA_009831015.1 Picea engelmannii | reverse complement strand
AGGTAGAATGGTGAGGGGGCTCTGGAATCCAACCTTGACCGTATATCTAGGCACGTAGATTCTAGCTGCCTAGATCTACCTACCACTTAGCCAACTATGCATTTGCACCCCAACCTAGGGTAAGTGGGTTTTTACCCCACTTCTTTGCATTTTTCCACCCAAAGGGGCTTATCTCTTAAGAAAACACACCCTTTACAAGAATTGGTGATAACATTAGGCTCCATTGGGGATAGATTCATCCCTGTGATGCTCTAAGGACTCATTTGCAGTTCTAGTGCCTTGTTGTTGGGATATGGAGTCATTTATTAAGCTGAAAACAAATAGAAAAACAATATTTACAAAAACAGAGGAATCATATAAGGCTTTAAACGAAACATTTCTTCAGGAAATGCCCATTTACTGGGCCATTAAAAACTTCTTCGCCCTCCAAATCCTGCAACCTGTAAGTGTTGTTCGAGAATACTTCAGAGATTTTGAAAGGTCCAATCCAGAGGGCATCAAACTTGTTATGTTTTCCTTTGTCCTGCCTGGGCACATCCCACTTAAGCACCAGATCTCCCAACTCGAAATATTCCTTTATGACCTTCCTGTCAAAGGCCTACTTGATTTTCTTTTGATAATTGCGAGTTCTATCCATTACCTACTCCCTGGTCTTCTGCGCTTCCACCAACTGATGAATTTTTCTGACCATATGATCTAGATCTCCTTCATAATCTTGAAAGAATTTTTCCACAGGTAAAGCCAGTTGAGTGGGAAATATAGCTTCTGTCCCGTAAACAAGTTGAAAAGGGGAGGTGCCCAGGGACTTTTTTGTTTTCACTCAATCGGCCCACAGAGAAAATTTGAGCTTTGAATCCCAAGCCTTCTTATTGTCTTCCAACAATCTTTTAATGAGCTTGATCATATTTTTATTGGAAGATTATGCCAGCCCATTGCCTTGAGGATAATAGGGGGTGGAATGAATCAGTGAAATATCAAACTGCTCACTAAACTTAACCATAGGCTCAGACTTGAAAGAAGTAGCATTATTAGTGATAATTCTACTAGGACAACCAAATCTGGCTATAATATCCTCCAAGAAGATGATAATTACCTTGTGTGAAGCATTCCTTGTGGGGACAGCTTCTATCCACTTGGTGAAGTAATTTGTTGTAGTCAGGATCCATCTATGTTGGCCACTTGAAGGAGGATGAATTTCTCCAATGAAGTCCAAACCCCCACTGCTGAAAGGGTGTTGAAGCTACTACAGGATTTAGTGGCAGAGATTTGAGCTGCTTCTTTCCTGAGAACCTTTGGCATTTGATGTAGGCTCTGACTTCTCTGCAGACATCAGTGAATAAGGTGGACCAGTAGTACCCATCCCTAAGAATTTTGTGGGCTATGGTCTTCCAGAAATGATGCCCTCCACACATGTTGTTATGGAAGTCAAACGTAACTTTTTGGGCCTCCTATGGGTTCAAACACCTTAGAAACACCCCTAAAGGGTCTCTCCAGTACAAGATCTAGTCAATAAGGCAATATTTGACTAATTTGAGCTTTAGATCTCTTGCCTTACTCTTCCCCATTTCATTAGGGGGTTTTAACTCCTGCAGGAAAAATATAACATCTTTATACTAGGAGCATTCTGCCAATAGGGGGTTTCTTTGAGGACTGCCATCTGACAACTCAACTTTCTGATTTTCTGAGTGAATATGTACGAAATTTAACCCCAAAGCCTTACAGTTATATTCAGCCAGGAGCTTGGCTAAACCTTTCCCTTTAACCAACTTGGTGGGATTTACTTCCAGGTCAAACTCAAGGATCTTGGCAATCCACTTTCCCCTTCTCCCATCTATGTCACATTGTATAAGGATGTCCTTCACAGAGGCTGAAGGAACATATGCAATCACCTTTAAGTGCAGTACATAGACTCTGAAATATTTGAGAGCTTTCACCAAGGCATAGGCTTGTTTCTCCATGATCTCATACTTGATTTCTACATCTCTTAATGCCTTACTGAAGAAGGAAATGGGTTTCTCTCTCCCTTCCTCATTTTTCTGCAATAAGACCGCTGCTACTGTATCAAAAGAAGAAAAATAAAAAAATTAGGAAATCCTTGGAATAATCAGGACTGATCATGATCTCGATTTTATGAGAAAAACAAAATGACTATAGATTATTACCAGATGCTTAACACAGAATAACAGAGATACAGTAAAACTGGTTTTCTATTCAATAAGGAAATAAGTTGAAACTGTAAAATGCAGCGGAAAACAAGCTTGCTGGAATGGTGGTGGCTTATCTCTGAGAAGAGATGTGACAGTTGTGCTCATTCACAAGAAGATTATTACAATGAGGCTCTCAAGGCCTTTTTACAATAAACAATAGTTTCAAAAACCCTAAACATCCAAAAACATAACCCTAGGAGATGAAGCGCCAAAAGTCATGTGGGCCCCGTTTGGGTAAGTCGGTACATCAACTTCCTGGGGTTGTAACTTTTGCATATGATCTGTGTTTTAGGCGTATGATAGCCCATTGGAAATATCTATCCGAGGACTAAAACATTTGCACGAAATTTTGCAGATGAAATATACCCCAAAAAACGTCGTTTAAGGCCTCAAAATGGCTCCAGAAGTTCAGGACCCGAAAAATTGCTAAAAATAGTAAATTATCAAAATTGCTAGAAAGTTGTTTTGAGCCAGCTGGAAAAGGTGGGTGGCCATCGATATCAACCTAGATCAATCCTCCATACTTAGGAAGCAATGGTCTCCATTGTGTTGAGTTCCCCCATCAGATGAGGAAATTTCTACTGAATTTGGCCCCGAGTGAGCCACTTGCCTTGGTGCAGGGGTTGCCCTACTTTGCCGACTCGATAAAGTTGGATCCTTTGTTGTCGAGTGCCCTTGATCTGTGTGTCCACAATCTGATCATTGGATTCCTATTGTATGCAGTCGGGGTTGAGATTTGTGGGTGTCAGTTGTTCTGCTACATCTGAGGTGTCCAATAATGGTGGGAAATAAGGCTGAAGGAGGTCCACGTTGAACACTGGGTGCAGGCCAAGGAAAGGAGGAATGTTGACCATAAAAGAATTATCCCCCACAGCCTTGGTGATGGTGTATGGCCCATATCGGAGTGGGCAAAGTTTCTGATGGGGTCCTGTAAGGTGTTCTTTCTGCAAGTGCAACCAAACTTTATTGCCCACCTAAAACTTATGCGGAACCCGATGTTGATCATGGCGTTGCTTGTACTTGTCATTAGACTTCTGTAGGATATCTTGAACCTGTTGGTGGATGTGTTGGATCCTCTCAATGAATCGGGTGGCTTTGTCAGCCTTAGTTGGAGCAGGAGAGGAGTCGGTCGAGGTGACCGCAAGGGGAAGTGCAACATCTATGGGACCCAATGGTTGGAATCCCAACCCCACCTGAAAGGGGCTGTGGTCGGTTGAGCTATGCAAGGCTTGGTTGTAGCTATGTTGGACATAGGGAAGAATCTCGTCCCATGTGCGAGGGTTCTTGGAATTATACATGCGCAGGATATGCATGATCATTCGATTTACGACCTCGATTTGGCCATCTGTCTGGGGGTGGACGGTCGTGGATTTGGTGAGCTTAGTGTCCAGCAGTGACCAGAGGCTCGACCAGAATGTGTTGAGAAATCAACTGTCCCGATCTGAGACAATGGTTTGTGGGATTCCAAAATGTACCCAGACTCGTTCAAAGAAGAGCATGGCAGTGGCTTCTGTTGTGATGCTCTTCTTGCAAGCAACCAGAATCACCATCTTAGAAAAGTGATCGACAACCACAAAAACACAGTCATTTCCAGCTTGGTGGATGGGAGGCCCGACATGTAGTCCATTGAGATGGATTCCCATGGTCTGTCAGGAGTAGGAAGAGGGGTGTACAGGCCCTGTTTCTTAGTGGTTGGTTTGGTAATAGTGCAAGCAGTGCAAGACCTGATATACTTGTTGACCTATTGTCGAAGTTTCAGCCAGTAGAAATGTTTTTGTAGCATCGCCACTGTCTTTTCGACGCTGAAGTGTCCTGCCACCCGACTGTAGTGGGCTTCCCAGATCATCTTCACTTGCTCACTTGAGGGAACACATATATGGCCCAGATGACACAACAACCCATCTTGAATATGGAAATTATCCATAACTGCCTTTGCACCCAACATTTGGTAGGCGGTGGCGAAGTCTGGGTCTGTCTCATAGAGTTGGGGCCATCCAGAGGTCTCATCGCCGTAGGAGTCTAGCACTGTGGTGAGTGTCGTGACTGGTGGTATGCTGAGGCAATCAGCGACATGGTTGGTGCTTCCTGTTTTATACTTGATGTTGAGGTGGAATTGCTGCAATTATGTGGACCACTTTTGATGGCGGTCATTCTGCAATTTTCCTTGTGTCTGCATGAACTGTAGTGGCTTATGATCAGTGTGGATGACTGTCTCCCTCCCAAGAATGTAATGTATCCACTTGCGGCAGGCTTGCACAATGGAGTACATTTCTTTGTCGTAAGTAGGGTACTTATGGACAACATCTTATAGTGTCACACTATGATAGGCCACGAAGTGTCCGTGCTATGTGAGAATGGCACCCACAGCATAGTCTGAAGCATCAGTCTCAATCTCAAAGGGCTTATGTAGGTCTGGTAGTGAAAGTACTGGGGTTGATCACAAGCGCTGCTTCAAATCATCGAATGCTTGTTGTTGGGGTTGGCCCCATGCAAATTTTTTCTTACCACCACCCCTGGTTATTTGGCTAAGGGCCCATGCAATATGGGAGAATCCCAACACAAACCTGCAGTAGAAATTGGCAAGGCCCAAGAAACTCTGAAGTTCAGTGAGTGTGGTTGGGGCTGGCCAGTCATGGATGACTTGGATCTTGGTTGGATCCATGTGTACGCCATGTTGATCAATTATGTAGCCTAGGTAATGGACCATGTCCATCTCGAAGGAGCATTTTTCCAAGTTGGCATATAGCGTGTGCTATCGCAGGGTGTGCGGAACCTGCTGAATATGTTGCAAGTGTTCGACCCAAGTCTTGCAAGTGTTCGGCCCAAGTGTTCTTCTCGATTTTGACAGCATATCGGTAGGTCATGCCCAAGGATGAGATGTCCAGAAATTCAATTTCGATCTGGATGTATCTATGCAGAGAACCGCGATACTTGAGCACCAGATGTCTCTCTGAATCTTTGATACCCAACTTGGTGCACAAGTTATGGAAGATATTTGTGAAATCTTTCACTGCTTGGTCTCTTTCTTGCCGCAGTGTGGTCCATTTGGTATACAAGTCGTCATAACTTCTGGTAGGGTAGTATTGTTCCTTAATAGCATCCCTGAAAGATTCCCAGGTGGTCATGATTGTAAATAATGAAGGTTCCTCTGTTTCCTTTTGCTCACAGAAAGTTTCCCACCAATCTTTGACATGGGGAACGGATTTGAGGAGCACAAAAGTAATCTTTTCTCTATTCGAAAAGTTATGGATAGAGAAATACCCTTCTAGTAGATTCAACCACTTGTCTACATCATCTGCGTCTATCTGACCTTCAAATATAGGAATATCAAAGTTTATTTGTACCTTGAAGGGGGCAGTGCCTCCGCTCGAAGAAGATGTGTCCCATGTTGGTAGTCACCGAAGGATTTGCATAAAATTATCCATCATCTCATTCCTCTGTTGCATGAGGGCTTCCTCAATCAACAGTTTGAAAGGATCTCCTATCCCGTCATCTTTCTTTTCTCCTTCCATGAGAGGTCGATTGGGTGTGCAAGAGATTTTGTCCTCAAGAGAAACAAGCTCGAGACCCAAATCTTTGTACTCCAACCTCATTGGGGACATGCATTAAGACGACAAGAAGCAGACCGCTCTAATACCACTGATCCAAATTTTATGAGCAGAATGAAATGACTACAGGTTATTACTAGATGCTTAACACAAAATAACAGAGATACAGTAAAACTGGTTTTCTATTCAATAAGGAAATAAGCTGAAACTATAAAATACAGCGGAAAACAAGCTTGTTGGAATGATGGCAGCTTATCTCTGAGAAGAGATGTGATGACTGCACTCATTCACAAGAAGGTGATTACAATGAGGCTCTCAAGGCCTTTTTAGAATAAACAGGAGTTTCAAAAACCCTAAACATCCAAAAACCTAACCCTAGGAGATGAAGCGCCAAAAGTCATGTGGGCCCCGTTTGGGTAAGTCAGTACATCAACTTCCTGGAGTCGTAACTTTTTCATACAATCTATGTTTTAGGCGTATGATAGCCCATTAGAAATATCTATCCAAGGAATACAACATTTGCGACCGCAACATACCCCAAAAAACGTCGTTTAGGGCCTCAAAACGGCTCCAAAAGTTCAGGACCCGAAAAACTGCTAAAAATAGTAAATTATCAAAATTGCTAGAAATTTGTTTTGAGCCAGCTGGAAAAGGTGGGTGGCCATCGATATCCACCTGGATCAGATCAACACAGGTGCCTCAGTCAATGCCCTCTTTATTTGGACAAAATATTCCCTGGGCTCAGCAATCCACTTTACTTCATTTCCTTTTCTGAGCATGACTGTGATGTGTTTCACCAACTCAACAAAATTTGAGATGAACCTCCTCAGAAAGTTAATCTTGCCTAGGAAAGATTGGACCTCTTTCTTGGATCTCGGGAGTGACAGGGTCTGAATTTCCTCCACCCTGCTGGGATCAATTCTCACTCCCTCTGCTAATACTATATGGCCTAATATCTTCCCCTCCTTCATAGAAAACAAATACTTCTTGGGGTTCAAGGAGAGGCCAAACCCTCAGCACTTCAAAAAAACCTTCCTCGAGTGACAACAATGTTCTTCATCAGATCTGGAGAAGATAGTGATGTCATCCAGATAGATCACCACAAACTGATCTTTCTCCCTAATGAAGGATATGTCCATGGCTCGTTGAAATGTTGCTCCTACATTCATCAATCCAAAAGCCATTTTGGCATACATGAATGTGCCCCAAGGAGTGGTGAAAGTTATTTTTTCTCTATCCTCAGGCATGACTGATATCTGATTGTAACTAGAAAATCTGTCGATCATGGATATCCTAGATGCACCAGTCACCCTTGGCAATATGTGTTCCATATTAGGTAGGGGTAATTGTCCTTCTTTGAGCTTCTATTCAGATTTCTAAAATCAACACAGAGTTTGATTTATCCACTCTTCTTTCTTACCGGCACCAGATTAGCCACCCACTCAGAATATCTCAGAGGGACAAGGATTTGGGCGTCTAACAACTTCTTCACTTCTCTCCCCATGACAGGCAGCAATATGGGGTTAATCTGTCTTAACTTTTGCCTGAAAGGCTTAGCTTCCTCTTTCAGTGGGATCTTGTGCTCAATTACAGATGTGTCATATGTCATGAGGTCTTCATAGGTCCATGCAAACACATCAAAAAATTCTTTTAATAACTTAGTATACTCGACCCTTTTCTCCCTTGACAGGCTGCTTGACAACTTGACAAATTTAGGTTCCTCCTATGTGCCAATGTTGCACTCAGCTATATCAGCATTTCCATTTGAAACCCTACCCTTTATTGCCAGATCATTCCCATCGAACAATCTTTCTAAAGGAACTAATCCTTTTGGAATGTGATTGATAGGCAACTAAACAATATGGTGATTAGCATTTTTATTTAAAAATTCTTCAGGGTGAGGGTCACCTTCAGGATTAGTATCTTGATCAATGTGCAATGCAGAGAATTCATCGACAGACTCAAGAAATTTTCTGATTTCCAAATCATCCTCAAATACCTTCCAATGCTTGATATTGTCTGGTACATAGGACCTGTATCTTATCTCAACCTCATGTTTGATCTTAGGAGGCAAAGGGATCTTAAACTGGCTAGCCGAAACAGCTAGGGAATCGGCCAAAGTATTTTCCTCTCTTGGAATAAATCTAATGTTGAATGCCCTAAAAAAAAAATTCAATTAGGTCCCATACCTTATTTATGTAACTTCTGAGTTGAGGATGCTTAGCCTGATAAGCATTTCTGATCTACTGAACTATCAACTCTCTTCGAACACTGCTACCTCCTTAATTACATTTCTTTTGCAGCCCTTAAACCCAGAACAAGCACCTCATATTCAGCCACATTATTGGTGGTCTCAAACTCTAGTTTGTATGACAGGGAAATGGCTTCCTGATAAGGCGACACAAAAACCACTCCAGCAATAGCACCTTCACTAGAAGAAGCTCCATCAAAGAACATTTTCCACATAGAGGTACTTAGGTGAGGTATTTCTCGATCAGATATGGGTTGTTTTCTGATTTGAAGAGGGGTTTCAGGAGCATCAGTGAGCTACAATAAACTAGACCCCAAATCAGTATCAAGTGCAAAGATAGGATGATTGGTGGGGTCTGCTTCATCACTAACAATGTAAGCCAGTTGAGATTCTATATACAACCTTCTTTGTTCCCCTCCAAAGATGGGAATGGTGGCATATGTGAGGTCCATCTGTAATGTCCCTCCAATATTTTTAATTAATGATCTTGACAACAACATGCCAAACTTGGGGGGAACATCAGCTACCACAATGTCCATGACCACACTCTTCATGGGAAAGTGAAACAATGATACTTCCAAGTCTTTGATGACTCCAAGACATTGCATCTTCCTTGAATCAAAAGAATACAAATCATGATAGGCCTTTGTTACTTCCAGTCCCAATTCTTCCATGACTATTTTGGGCATGAGGTTATGGGAAGCCCCTGAATCCATCAGGCAGTTATGCAACACCTTATCATGTATGTTTAGGGATGTGTAGAAGGGAGGGGATGAATCATCTATGTCTTCTACCATGGGACCTAGTATGATTGTTGGCTTTTGATCTTGGAGATTTATTGAGTCTGTGGCAAGCTGGGGGGACTCAGATTGTACTAGTCTGGAGAGGGACCTTTTGAAATCTTCATTTTTAACTAGTTTCGAGAGAGGTACAAGAATTCTAATTTTTTAAATTTCATGCTCAAAACTAAAGGAAGAAGGAGGCTTAGGAGCTTCTCTTACCTCAGGGACAGGGTCTTTGGCTGTTGGAGAAATATTATGAGTGATCATTTCCTTGGTAGTGCGCGTTGTAGGCTTAGCAGGACTTTCCGCTACAAGAGGTTGATCAAGAATATCAGCCTTCCCTTCGTTCCTCTTTGACCTGAGGTTGTATCTGTTAGGATTGTTGCCTTTGGCCTTCTCCCCCTTACCCAACTCATTTATTTGACTGTTCATAAGGAATTATTCATATGTGGATTGAGTCAAATGGGGGAAAGGGGAGGTGTCTCCAAAACAATGGATTTCAGGACCAATCTCATCTATCTCCTCTTCTTCCTCACCAACAACAAGGTTATTTTGAAGAGTGGTTTGGATCCTCTGGTCGTATCTATCTCTGTTCCTTTGCTCCCTTGGCATGATTTGAGGGACATTATTATTTGGCCTCCTGAAACCTCTGTTATCAGTACTTTGGGGGTTTCTATATATGGGCTTCCCTTCTAATTCCCACCTTTCCATCCTAGCCGAAAGTGATTTCAAAACTTTAGTTACCCCATCCCCTTGGGGGGGAAGGGCAGAGGAACCTGATGAGGAGGGTTCAGCTCTCCTGCTGGGCATATCTCTATCTACTTTATTTCTGAGCCGGTCAACGACCAATATATTTGACTCAACTTCCACGGCTGAATCCTGCATGTGAGCTAAAGAAATGGCTCATCTTTCCCTCAACAAGAGGCAAAAATCGGGATCAAAAGCACTAGCATAAGTTATTTTGGCAGAGGCTTCTGAGGGATTTATCTCAACAAGAATCTTATTGTACATTTTATTGAATCTCTTGGAGAAATCAAAGACAAACTCTCCTCCCATTCGTTTCAAGGACCCAAACTCTGTCATGTAATACATGAAGTCTTTTTTGTCTCCCCGCTGTCTCAAGAAGGCATTTTCCAAAGCCTCAATCCCATTGATAGATCCAAGAGGTAGGGCCTTAAACCATTTCCTAGCCTCGCCTTCAAGGCTATGGAAAAAAATCCTCATCCATACGTCTACATTCATGATAACAAGATCATCTGTGAAAATGTAAAAGGCTTCAAGGTGTTGTTCTGTAGATATGTCTCCTTCGCTTGTGAACCTGGGTAACTTCTTAAAGTAGCCATCTGCTGGAAGGGCATTGAGAGGCTGAGGTAACACAAGGGGAGCATACCTAGCAGCTATTATATCCTCCATTTTAGTCATGCGGGGATTTTCTCCTGCCATAGGAATATTAGGTGGAGGAGAACTAGCAGGAGAAGGAGTTCGAACAGGGGATATTGGAGCTAAGCTTTCAGGTAGAATAGGAAACAATGGAGGATTTAGAGAGAAGGATACAGGTCTTGAATGAGCAGATGCTTCTCTCTCTATAGTAGTAGCCACAGTAATAAAAGGAGGGGTGGTGAAGCTAGGAGTGGGGAAATCTTCTGTGGTCCTAGGTCTAGACCAAGCTGCAATGTCAGGGGAGATAGGAGTGACAAAAGTTTCTCCCTCGAGTCCCAGACCAGGAGAAGAAAACTCAACAGGAACACTCCCAAACTTTAGAAAATGAGAAACTTCAGTAACAAGTCGATTGGGAAACTAAGAAATAGAAAATGGAGTTTCTAACAGAGGAAGATGAGAACTATCAAAAATACCTTGTTCAATAGCAGAAGTTTCTCCTTCGAGGGCCCTTCCCTTTCTGACAAGCTTCTCAGGATATGCTTCAGGTGTAACTAGAGGTGACTATGGATGAGACCACGTGTGTCTACCCCTCAAAGCCACAACTGAAACAACAAGTTCGTCACAATGGAGTCACTAGGTGCACAGTAGCAATCTTGTAGGGCTCTGATGCCTGATGCACCTTCAGAATCATAGGCTCAATGTCGTTCAATCCCAGGGAAAATATTCAACTTTGTCCCCGACAACGGTGCCAGAAATGTTAGCATCAAAAGTCACTCCTAGATTACAACAGGAGCAGAGCTCGACACCCATCATTTTATGTCATGATTTGTTTATCAAGGGTGATCGAAAGAGAGAAGACTTAGAATGATATCGTTTTAACTCAGAATCCTGGACCAAACTATGTATGAACAGGCTAGGTCTTAGTCTAACTTCAGTCAGTAGGTTCTAGTAAGGGTAAGCAAGAGGAAGACATTAACGAGAAAATGTAGAGGTCGACTGATCCGGATTATTTTCGGCATGAAATGAGAGCGGAGATATAATAAAGAAATGCACAGAGATATCGCGTATATCCAGTAATATAACAGAAATATATCAGAGATGCAACCATAAACACAGAGATACAGTAATACACGATTTCTATTAATGAAAGAAATGTACAGAGACTGTAAAAATACAGAGTGAAAGACTCACTAGAATGGTGGCAGCTTATCTCTGAGAAGAGATGTGACGGCTACTCGCATTCGCAAGATGATCGTTAAAATGAGGCTCAGAAGGCCTTTTTTACAATAGATGGGAATGCCAAAAGTCCTAGACATCCAAAAACCTAACCCTAGGATATGAAGCGCCAAAAGTCATGTGGGCCCCGTTTGGGTAAGTTGGTGCATCAACTTCCCGGGGTCGTAACTTTTGCATACGATCTTCGTTTTAGGCGTGT
>WSFP011542516.1:0-11603 GCA_009831015.1 Picea engelmannii | reverse complement strand
TATTAAGTTTGTCTCAAAGCAAGCCAATGAATGGAACTTTTTGAAAAGGTTGATTCTGTAGCTCATTATAATTATCAGGATTCTAATAGGGGCCCTTTACATTTTGTAAAAATATAGGGGGAGTTGTTGGGGCCCAACAATACCAAAGGTAAAAAGGTTGGTAGGAGTGTAGACTAACTAAGGAAAGCATCTATCTAGGGCTAATCTACTCAAGAAAACCTATCTAATGAACAAACCCTACTAAGCAAATGGAAACTAGGTAACCTAAGTACTTTTGGGCCAAGGACTAATGGATAGTTCCTAAGAAAGAGAATAAAAACTCTATGTAAAGAAAATTAGTTCATGACAGTAAGCAAAGGTAAACTACTAAGTATACTAAGAAAATGATGAAAGAAAACTACCTTTAACTTGTCAACCTACATTCAATGAGCAACTACCCTACGAAAGAAAATAAATAAGCAAGTAAGCAAAAGCACCTATCTAACCTATTAAAGAAAATAGACAAGAAAACGAAAACACCTAACTAACCTATTAAAGAAAATAGACAAGCAAGCAAAAGCACCTATCTAACCTATTAAATCAAATAGACAAGCAAGCAAGAGCATAAAGAAAAAGACAAGTAATAAAAGACTTCTCATTGAACAACTACCTAGCCTAAGAGGCAAGTGAATTAAACACCTAATGCAAAACTATTTCTCTTGTGTGAAAGGAAATTTAAATGCTCAATGCAATGCATGAAAGGAAATCTGTTCTATTGAAAGCAAGAAAGACTATCAACTAAACTTATGAAAACAAGAAATTATCTTTTCTAATCTACGAAAGCAAGAAACTATCTTTAATATATGAAACACTCAAATGTAATGCTGGTGGTTGTGTGAATTCCTTTCGTGGTGATGGATGATATCTCGATGACACTTGACAACAAAGGACAGTTCTAATGGTATAAGCTCAATACTAATTTCAATGGAAAAATGAAAGGTGTGAAGTAAATAGTCCAATGAAAACTTAGCCATGATAAAAGTAATTTTAAATACCCTGCATATTCATGTATAAACCAACAACATCACAACACGATCATCATTATATAACTAAGGAATTTAATTGCATTTTAATCTATGAAAGGAAATTGCATGAAATAAAACTACACTATGTCTATTCTAGCCATTCAAACTAACATAAAGAAATAATTAAAAACAGAAATTTAAAGCATGATATTAAAAAGTAAATTGACAATCTAATTTAACCAACAACTAATTAAATCAAATATATATAAATGGAAGTAAGAAAGCTATGACTAGAAACTGGAACTAATTCTATCTATCCATCAAAGATCCATGTTAAATGAAACCCAAATAGAACTTTGTTTTATTCTAAAAACAACTATGTTTTAAACTTGACTGTACGACAATAAATAAAAGTGTAATCTGATATCTAGATGCATATGGAGTTAGTGTAGAGACTTCCAAGTCTATCCCTAGCCTATAGAAATAATTCATACTAACATAATCCATCACACTAACCTGCAAAAGAACAATAAACAATTAAATCTCAGCTAGCTAATTAAAACAGAAAACATACATGTACATGAAATAAAAGACAATTTAAATTTTGAAACATATAAACATCACTAGACTACTGGTGGTCCCCCCAACAATTCGTGGCTACCCGCACACCACGAACTTCAGCAAGCCGAATTCACCATGATAGTCAAAAACACAGTTATGGCACTATTCTGGCAATGTGAAAAATGAAAAAAATAGTATAACGAGTT
The DNA here is from genome assembly GCA_009831015.1 of Picea engelmannii. Taxonomy (NCBI): domain Eukaryota; kingdom Viridiplantae; phylum Streptophyta; class Pinopsida; order Pinales; family Pinaceae; genus Picea; species Picea engelmannii. The sequence goes on along the minus strand of WSFP011542516.1, from coordinate 9,832 downwards.
TATCTCCAATCTGATGGCTATTCTACTTGCCTAACAATCTAATGATCAGCCTGGTAGTATTGATAAGCTTACAACCCAGGTGGTCGACCACAGCATGGTCTAACCACCTCTAAATTCAGAAAATTACATTAAATGCATCAATAACTAACAAAACAGAGGAACCCAATAAGTGCCCTCTTTGGAAAACTAAAATTGAGTTGTCTTGAGCTTAGTAGCTGGAGGGGGTGATGACAAACAAAACCCATGTGCTCGATTTTTCCACCACTAGCCACCAATACCATAACCTCCAAGTTGCCTTGCGTTTTTGTGCAATACTAGATGCCAAAACGAGTGTCGGATCAAGTACCAGAACAAGTGCTAGATCACATGTCGGAACAAGTGCCAGACCAAGAAACACAGTGCGTTTTTCCCTGTAATAGCAATAAAACGTGAATTAACTGTTGGAAACCATAAAATATGATAATTAAACTTGATTGAATCACAAAACATGAATTATACGTACCTCATGCCGATTGTATCATTTTACCATAAAATTCTTCAAAAAGATCCTTCAAAAGATAAAAAATGAATATATACATATGCAAAAAAGTGTATAATAACGTCATGAAGATGATCATATCTCAGGCCCAACATACCCCCACACCGATGATTTTGCAGGTCTCACTGCAAACAAAAAGAAGTCATCCCTCAGAACTAGGCTTGCAGAGGAGGGTTGGCTTTAGAATCCTCTCCTTCTTGTTGTGTAGGCTTAGCCTTGTTCTTCTTATGTTTCTTTAATTGTGCTCTTAAGCTGCGGTTAGATTGGGTCATCCCATCGACCAACCGCTGAAGGGAGTTAACTTTTTTCTGAAGGACTGCATTTTCATGATGAAGGTGTGCATCTATTGTCTTCCTCTCTTCCAATTGTTGGAGAAGTTGATGGTTTTCCCTTTGTAGCTTCTCTATAGTTGGGGTAGAATTAGTGATCTCCGAGGAAGTCTTAGGTCCTTTGAGAGATGTAGTCAATTTATCAAATTTAGGATCAAGACTGGGCATGGGTGAAGTAGTTGTGATGGGAGATTGGAAAGGTGAGGTAGGTTCTGATTTTGTTTTCCTTAGTGGCTCTAATCCATTCGCAAAGACTTCTCTAGGTTTCTTATGAGGACTCTCAAGGTTGAAGGATACTTTTATAGGATCCGAAGCAGGTGGAGTCTTTGCATAAGGCTTGGTTCTTATGTTCTGGGTACTCTTCCAAAAGGGTCCCTTACAAAATCGGTTGGTTCCTCTCTTGTTTGTGGGAATGATGAGAAATTCTTGTTGCATTACTTCTTGGGGATTCTTAGGTGTAGGATCAAGAGAAAATGAAGGCATTGGGGGGTCAACAATAGGCTTCTTTTGGTCTTTGTTCTTGGTCTTTTTCCCCAATGAAGAAGTAGGAATATCAACAAGTTTTTGGTATTGTTTCAGCAAAGAGGGAGTTTGCACAAGGGAGTTTGGAGTTTTTGGAGAGTGAGGCTTGGGTGGGGAGATAGTTTTTAGGCTAAGTGGCTTCTTGCCGGTCTTAACTGTCAAGTGAGGATTTGCAAATTGGTAGATAAAGGCATACCAACTTTTCCCCTACTTCTCTAGTTCGATAATAATGAGGAGTTTGATCAAACCATGGTGGAAGAGACTATTGTGGGGGTTGGTCACATTTTTCCTCACTTGAGAGGACATTTTCTCCAAGATTTTGAGAAAATAAAAATGGAATTTTAAAGGTTTATTGAATAGAAAATGAGCCAACAAACTAAAGTGACAAGCTTTGAAGGTGGAGTATCTACCTTCACATGTAATTAACCATGTGATGAAAATAAGGGGATTGACCAATTCTAGATTTATCCACTCCTTAGCATACCCTTTCACTCCTTAAATGCTCTTGAATTCGGTCTTAAACACCCTATTGTAACTTGAGCACGGAAATTGATGATTCTTGAACCATCTATCTCCCATTCTTGGAAGTTTTGTTCCAGCAACAATTGACTCCTCTATGACTGCAAAATTGAGAGACCCTACATGTGTTATCCTGCCATCAAAACCAACTACAAATTGCATAGAAAGACCATCATCATGGCCTTGCAAACTTGACAGAAATGGACCCCAGCCAGCATGCAAGAACACTTCCATACACTGTGCGAATTCTGGAATGACAAACAAGTCTTCATAGGAGGAGGGTTTGTATTGCTTGGGAATTGTGACAGGGTTTAAATTCACCAAGAAAGGGTGAAATCGAGCCACACAGAGACACGAATTGGGCATGGTCTGAGTGCAATTGGAACAGAGGGTGAATTTTACCAAGAAAGAGTGCAAACATGCCAAGAAATGGCACGGGTTTAACACAATCTGAGTGAGATTAGAACAGAGGGAAAATTTGGCAGAGGTTGGGCATGATTCCTTAACGAAGAGTAGAGCAAATGGCAAGGGAAAATGAAACAATAGAGTGCCCAGCCTGATTTTGGTTGCTCTTATGGTGAAGGACGTTGCCCACATGTGTGCGCGAGCTTCCATGTGTGGGAGATTCAAATTTTATGGCAAGCTTGGGAGAAATGGAGTGGTGCATACTTAGATCAATGTCCAAGTCTTTTGACTTGGAAATTTGATCATAACCATATGGGGCATCTTTTAATCAATGCTTGTAACAAATTTAATTAAATGTAATTGAATTCTTGTTCCCTAGAATCTAGGACAGTTACTGGTATGCAATGCAATGGCACCTCAAATGACACTTTAAACGACATTGCATCTTTCACCTCATCCGACACCTCATCTAATACTTCATCCGGTACTTCTTTGTTAAGTGCATTTTCGCCTCTTTTAATGCACAACCTACAATTTTGAAGTATTTTTTACAACCATAGTGGTTAATGAGCAGAGGTAGAGTGCTCCATGCTTACTCATTCTTCTTGTATATGACATATAGTGTCAAAACCTATAATGAACGAGTTATAGAAAGTGTCAAAACCTATAATGAACGAGTTGTAATGAACAATAAACCAATAAAGAGTAGTTTGTTAAGCACGAGTTCAGTAATGTATAGCAGACATGACTTAAGCATTTAAAAATAACATGATTATCAATGTAATAACCTATATCATGGTAATAATACAAAAAATCTTGCAAAGACTCCTTTCTCTAGGCAATGATCATTTTTCATCTCATGAACCCCTCCCCCACACCTAAGTATTGTGACACCTCACAATCAAAAGTATAGGAAACTAGTCAGCATCCCCCAATAGCCGAAGATTTACAATATGTCAAGTGTAAAGATGAAATTTCATAGATTGGTCCGTCGAGACAGTTAGTAGATGGCCCCACCTATAGGATAAGAGATCCTATATATAGATAAGAAGAGGTAGGCAAGAGAGTTTCAAGATAGTATTACAATCATTTCCCAATGACAAATTGATGAGATTCATTAACCTTAGCTTAACCACACATACTCCATGTCAACTTTGTTTGCAAGTAATGCCGTACAACAGGACAAGTTTAGATTTATTATTTATTTTTGTTAGATTATCATCCTCTCTAGGTAGAATTCCCCGCTACTAGCAAGCCTGTTCAATACTCCGACGGGTTTACCTAGTCACCATAGGCCAATACCCGCTGCCAGAAGACCTGTTCAGTATCCTAATGGGTTAGCCTCTTAAACCCTCAGAGACTGGTCCTCCATCCTTTAAGGTTTTATTATAAGATTGTTTATGCAAGAAGATGGGAGAACAACTCTGAAACAACTTTTCTTCCTTTTTCTTTTTAATTGGGATGGTATTTATGTTAGAGGATGACTTTCCATTATATTGTTTGGTGGTTGTATTAATGTAAGGGGTACTTAAGTGGACGTGGCTTATCTAAACATATGATATAATCAAGCTATTTAGTGTGTAGTGGATGGTACCATTGAGAAAGAATAGAAAGGTATCTCTAGGCTCAACTCATTGTCTTCTTTTGTAATTATTATGATGTTTCCATGACTAACTGCTAATGAGACCTCCCTATTACTCTTTGAAAAAAACACTTGACTTACTTACTCGGGTTTCTTGAAAATAAACTATATGAGAGACCTCTAGGCTTGATAGTTATGGTATCACTTCCTTATACAGTGGTGAATAGTTTCAAGAGAAGCTACTTTAGAATTCCTTAAAAATGATAATTTTGGAAAAACATGGCTAATTACAGTAAGTCACTATTCATTTGATGCTTTAGCAGACAGAAGATTCAAGTATAATAATGTTTTTATGAAATATCCTTGAAACAGTGTACTCTCGGTGAAATAATTACTTACAAAAATATCTAGAATTTCTTTATTAAAAAAATAGAAAAACTATTTACATATATATAATAGGAAACTCAGAAAATGTTTCAAGAACAAGGGGAGACTTCCCTGTTGAAATTACTAAGACAACTGAGAGGGGGGGTGAATCAGTTGTTATTGTGCTTAAACAATTTTAAGTCTATTAATACATTCTTAATCTTTCTTCAAGTGATCATCAACATTATACATCATATGGACAATAAAATAATGAGCATCAGTCACACATAAGATATACACAGAGACAGATTTTCATGAGGAAACCCATAAAGGGAGAAAACCTCTTCTTCTTCGAAATGATAGGCAATCTTTTAAGTTATGTACACCATCTATAATTGAGCACCAACTCAATGTGAGGCTACAACCTCTGTTTTTCAAGCTGCAACTTGCTGAGAGCACCAACTCTTTGGTTTCTCTAGCACCAACTAGAAGGAAGCACCAACTCCTTGGTTTCTCTAGCACCAACTAGAAGGAAGCACCAACTCCCTGGTTTCTCTAGCACCAACTAGAAGGAAGCTACAACTCCCTATGTTCAAGCACCCACTTGAACCTCTAAGGACACGAGTCCTCCCTAGCACCTCCCAACCACCCTGAAATATGAATATGAAATACTAAAACCAATTACAGTGATATAGTGTTCAATAACAACTTACCAGTCTCATCACTATTCTGCAAGATTTTTCTACTCAGTCTTCCTCACTGTCTTCCAGCATGCATCCATTGCCCATTTTGTTCTTCTACCTTTTGTGGTATGTGTGCCATTCCCATTCAATGCACCTTTTGTTTCCTATCCATTTCAGTTGCTGCACCACCTCTTTACTTCCTCACACATGCATTACTTCACCTCAACAACAACAACCTCATCACTTCTCTATGTCGTGTTCTTATAGCTTTTGTGCACTTTGTGCATGGGATATGCACAATGCTTCTACATCTCTTCACTATGAGTGCTTTGTCTGATTATCATTATGACTTCTGAACTTCTCTGGCAGTTTTCCCACACATACAGCATCACTAGATGTCATGCTGAGATTCCTCAGCCTTTCTGGCAGTCGAGACTCTTCATCTTCTCTGGCATAGTTGAGCTTATACTTTCTACTTCAGTTACAAACTTCAATGTTCATCCACTTGTCAGTCCCTCTAAGAATCGTATTCATTCACTGGAAGAAGCTTGGAGACCCTTCATCTCCTCTAGCAATCAAACGTAGGTCTCTTTGAATCCTTTGGCAGAGAACATCAATGGTTTTCAGTAGTTATACTATGAGGAGCAACATTATCCCTCCAATCGTGCCCAAAATCCCCTGCACCGTTGGATTAACTTCATGTGATCTTGTGTTTATTTCACCAATTCGCATTTCGGTATTTCAAGATCCCCATGGTAAAGATTTCGTTACTCTCCATGTCCCAATCCCCAAAACTCTAAAATGGAGCTTGTCTGAACTAGCTCCTTCCTTTCTCGTGACCACCGGCGGTGACCACATGCTGTGCCAAAAGGCACTTTATATTTCGTGAGTTTATAAACTTCATCGAGTCTAATCGACGGTTGAAATCTCCATAGATCCGATAGTGTAGGTCTTATCACTATCTCACATATCGCGAGTTTACACACCATGCTCTGTTGATTCCAAGTCAACAAAATTCCAATCACTTGCCACTTGTCCCATGATTCAACTGTCCAGATCAGATCTTTAATCAACGGCTCCGATCATATTGCGATTTCGACATTCTTGTTGCAAAGTGTTTCGACACTCCAACTTCTGGTATCTGAAACCCCTAAATGGGGTTGGATCAATGGTCCACATCAAACCTTGATCTAACGACTCAGATCATTTCGTGATTTCGGCATTCCTGTGGTATTGTTTCTTCACTCTCCAAGTTGTGATTCACGAAACCCCGAAATGGAGTCTATGACATGCTGTGATCTTCTACCACACATCCCTCTTGGATCAATCGTCAAGATTTTATTGAGGCTTCGCAACTCCACGAGCCTTCATTGTGCTTGATCAATGGTTTAGATCAGTCCTTGATCTGATGGTTAGGATTATTTCGCAATTTTGGGACTCATGTTGTAAAGAACCTTGACTTTTCCATCTCCTGATATCTGAAATCCCAATAGCCAAAACTCCAAAATGGAGTTGGACCATCGCTTTGATCTCGCACTTTAAAGAATGTGAAGGTTCTTCCTGATCCAACAATGGTTGGAACTTATGCTCAGATCTGACGCCTGAGATTTGTCCTCCTCTTCTGTGAATTCTTCTTGTCTACAATATGATCTGATAGTCCTCCTTCTTTTGGGAATTTAAATGGGATCCAACGATCATTGACGCTTCTCCTCCCAAGATTAGGCACTGCGTTCGACTCTGTGTTAATTCCTCCCAATCTTACTTTGTCCTTGTTTTTCCTTCACTGCATACTCTGATCTTGCCATCAGTGACAAGAACATACTGCTTGTAAAGCATGCCAACCATCCTCTGCACTATCTCTTCTGATCTTATCGATCTTGCTCTACGACGTCTTCCCAAAATACTTTTGGTGACCGTATGTTACATTCTTCATGTACTCAAGCCATCATCATTGTTGTACTTACCATCAATGATGAGAACATGCTTCTTGTAAAACATGCCAACAATCTCCCACTTTGCACAAAGGTACCCAGATTATTTTCTCCCCCTTTGACATCAATGTCAAAGAGAACATGCTCCCCCTGAGTTGTTGCAGTATTTTTAGGAGGTATCATATATTCAATCAATCAGTACAAAACTCCCCCTAACAGGATGAACTTGCTTAGATGTCAGATGGGATGACACCCAACTTCTGTCAGAGATAATCAAATGGTGTCTTGGCTAGGGGTTTAGTAAATATGTCTGTTATCTGTTCTGTGGAAGGGATATAATTCACCTGAACAACTCTATTTGTGATTTTTTCTATGAGAAAATGGTATTTTATTGGGATATGCTTAGTCTTGGAATGAAGAACAGGATTCTTGGAGACACTAATGGCACTAGTGTTATCATAGTGAATTGTAATCGGATCAGTATAGTTTACCTTCAAATCTGCAAGAGCTTGAATCATCCACAAGATCTGAGTACAACAAGTAGCAGCAACAATGTACCATGATTTTGTAGTTGATAAGGAAATAGACCCCTGTTTCTTACTAATCCATGCTACCAGCGAGTCTCCCAGGAAGAAGGCACCTCCATTGGTGCTCTTTCTTTCATCTACACAATTTGCCCAATCTGCATCTAAATAAGTTGTTAACTGAAAATCCTGATTTCTGGGATACCACAGACCATAAGTCATTTTTCCCTTCAAGTATTTGAATATCCTTTTGATAGCTACCAAATGACTTTGTTTAGGAGTAGACTGATAACGACCTACCATTCCAACAACTTGAATTATATCAGGACGAGATGCTATGATGTACAGAATACTGCCTATCATTGATTGATATGTCCTTTGATCAACATCGAGTGAAATGTCATATTTACTAAGCTTGCAACCAACCACCATGGGTATACTAACAGAAGAGGAGTCCTCCATCTGAAATTTCTTCAACATCTCTTTCAAGTATTTTTCTTGAAATATAAAAATTCCTGCAGAACTCTGTTTTACTTGTAAGACAAGAAAATATGACAGTTATCCTATCATGGACATCTCAAATTCTGTTTTCATAGATTTAGAAAACCACTAGACAGATGATTCATTAGTGCACCCAAAAATAATATCATCTACATAAACCTAAAAAACTTATAAATTATCACCTTCAAACTTAATGTAAAGGTTGTTGTCAACAATACCTTTCTTGAATCCTTTATCTTGTAAATTTTTTTCCTATCTATAATACCAAACTCGTGGTGCTTGTTTTAGTCCATATAAGGCCTTCTTCAGCTTGAAAACATTATTAGGATTATATGTCAATGAGAATACTTCAGGTTGCTCCATATATACTTCTTCCTCTAGATCTCCATTAAGAAATGCTGACTTAACATCCATATGATAAACTTTAAAGTTCTTGTGACATGAATAAGAAAGAAACATTATGATAGCTTCCAATCTTGCCACTGGTGCAAAAGTTTCATCAAAGTCCTGACCTTCAACTTGTGCATACCCTTTATAGACCAATCTGTCTTTATTTCTAACAACTTGTCCTTTTTCATTCATTTTATTCTTGAACACCCATTTGGAACCTATTACATTTTTATCTTCAGTTCTAGGGACAAGCTCCCAAGTATTGTTCTTCTCAATCTGACCAAGCTCTTCATTCATTGCTCTAATCCAATTATCATCCTGGATAGCTTCCTCAAAAATTTTAGGTTCAGTCATAGATAAAAAGGCAACATGAGATTGTTCTGAGTCTTTAATCAATTTACTTCTTGTCTGCACTCCTTTATTTATATCTCCAATTATCTGATTTTCAGGATGATTCTTTCTAATAATTCTGAGAGGTGATTTTGCTTCTTTCTGCTAATTTGTGTCATTCTGAGTATTCGTATCTTCATCTAATTCAGATTCTTCCTTTTATGATCCTTGGATCTGTTCATCTTCATCTTCAACTATATATTTTGTTCTTGGTTCAACACTACTTATATTTCTGACTGGGATTTCTTCATCAACTTTTATGTCTATACAATCAACTAGTTTGTGCAGTCTCTTATTGTAGCATCTGTACCCTTTACTATTTGTAGCATAACCCAAAAAGATGTCTTCATCAGCCCGGTCATCATATTTGCCAATATTTTCATAATTGTTATTGATATAACATTTACTCCCAAAAACTTTAAAATGCTTGATTGAAGAAGGTCTTCCAAACCATAGTTCATAAGGGGTCTTGTCACTGTGTGGCCTGAGATGAGCTTTGTTAAGGATATGAACAACTATATGAATTTCTTCCACCCAATAAGTCTAAGGTATGTTCCTTTCATTCATAATTGATCTTTCCATTTGTTGTACTGATCTATTCTTCCTCTCAACAACTCCATTTTGTTGTGGAGTCCTTGGAATTGTGTACTCTCTTTTGATCCCATGTTTATCACAGAACTCTTTGAATTTCAATGAACTAAACTCTCCTCCTCTATCAGACCTTACTGCCTTTAATATTTTTCTTGTTTGATTCTCAGTCAAAGCCTTAAACACTTTGATTTTTTCAAATGCTTCAGATTTTTCCTTTAAAAAGGCAACCCATGTTAGTCTAGAATAATCATCAATAATCAACATAGAATAGTTTTCTTTTCCTGTACCTTCTTTTCTTGATGGTCCACATAAATCCATATGTACTAACTGGAGAGGTTTTTCTGTTGAGGGAAAGTTTTTAGATTTGAACTGAGTGCGAGTAAGCTTTCCTATCTGGCAGGGTTTACAAACAGATTCGTATGGCTTTGATATATTCGAAAGATCCTTTACTTCCCCATTGTTTCTGAGCTTGATTATATGATCAAAATTTAGGTGTCCAAGTCTCCTATGCCACAACCAACTTTCATCATACTTTCTTAAGTGACATTCTTCTTTTTCTTC
>ML901247.1:11703-22862 GCA_009831015.1 Picea engelmannii | reverse complement strand
TTGTATCCACTCCTGTAGAAGCTGAAGAGATAGAAGAGTCAGTATTACCAGTACATAAATACAATGTACCTACCTTCTCTCCTTTCACTATCACCAATGATCCTTTGATGACCTTCCATGTCTTATCGGTAAATATGGATATACAACCTTCACTTTCCAACTGCCCTGTTGAAATTATATTTTTCCTTAAATCTAGAACATGTCTTACCTCTTTCAACAACCATTGGTTTCCATTGCGTTGCCTTATTTTTACCTTTCCCATTCCAACAATTTTGCATGGTGCATCGTCACCCAAATGAACCTGTCCAAAATCACCTTGAAAATAATATGGAAAATGTTTCCTATGGGTTGTGGTATGAAATGAATCCCCTGAATCTACTACCCAAGACTCAGAAATATTATCTACAAAAAGAATCAAAGCATCTTGTAACACATCACCTATTACATTTCCTTCCTGATTTCTCTCTTGCTGTCCATCTCTTTGTTTCTTTGGAGCTCTGTAGTATTTCTTTAGATGTCCTTTCTTCCCACAATTCCATCCCTCTATCTTTCCAAGTCTGGATTTGGATCTGCCCTTCCTAGAATTCCTACAGTTCCTGAAACCCTTTCCTCTATCCTTTTGTCTTCCCATGTTCTCCATGTTCAATGCATTTCTTGATGTCTCACTTGTGCTTTTTCGTCGCATTTCCTCACTAAGGATAACACCAACAACATCATCAAATTTTAAAGTATTTGAACCAGAGATAGAATTACTTACAACCATGACCAAGCCATTCTAGCTTTCTAGCAATGAGAACAAGATTAGAAGAGCCCTAACCTCATCATCAAAGTCCACTTTTACAGAACTTAGTTGATTAGTAACTGTATTAAAATAATTTAAATGATCTGCAATAGACCCACCTTCCGACATCTTCATATTAAATAATCTCTTCATTAGAAATACCTTATTGGATGCCGAGGGTTTTTCATACAATTTGGCCAATGCATCCATCAAACCCTTTGTTGTCTTTTCTTTTGAAATATTGAAAGCCATCGACACTGCCAGGCTCAGCCATATCATTCATAGAGACTTTCTGTCAAGAATCTCCCATTCTTCATCCTTCATAGCTGCCGACTTCTTTGCTATTCTGCCCAATGGTAGGAATAGATCCTTTTGATATAACCAGTCTTCCATTTGCATCTTCCATAACTGGTAGTTTTGGCCGTTAAATTTCTTGACCCTAAACTTTCCATCTTCCAACATTGCTCCCACTCGAAACAAGAACCCTCTTTTCTTGCGAGTTACCTTTCTCTCTAATACTAGTTGTTAGAAAAACAACAGGACCATGGAGAAATAAAATAAAAAAAATGCGGAAACAAACACAGAAGATACACAATACAATAGAGGCATAGATTTACATGGTTCACCCAGTGTGGGATACATCCACCAGAGAAATTTCCAGGTCCTTCCTTTATTATTATCCATCATATGAAGGGATACAACCTACAACAAAGCCACTGTAACTTCATCTTCTTTCTCTCACAGTTTCCTATCTCAGAATACAATATTCACCCTCCACCATAGCCACAATACATTTCCCTCATAAAAGAGGGTTTCCTTCTAGGGAAAAAAACCCTAACATAATCTCTACCATTAGATCTGTGACCTTATAAGGAACGTTCCATATTTACAATGAAATTACAATATACATTTACAAGGCAATTTTTCCTTCGGGGGCTTCGCCCCCAAACCCCCACTGGGGGCCCGCTTGCCCCTAGACCCCTCAGTCGGACCCTGCAAAGGGGGTACTCCCCTGTGTGGAAGAGTGTACATACTTATGGGGTGTAAATACTTGATGGGGTATAAACGCAACTGAAAGTAAAAGACCTCTGAATCAGGAAGATAATCAAGCTCCACAACCAACATTTTCCTCACTAAGGATAACACCAACAACATCATCAAATTTTAAAGTATTTGAACCAGAGACAGAGTTACTTACAACCATGACCAAGCCATTCTGATGCAGGAGCATCTCTCCACGTAAGCCAGCCAGCCAGCCAACCACGTCCGCGAAAGCAAAATCACGCATTTAAGGGAGGCGCAGCCTCATTTAAATTTGATTTGAATGTAATTAAATGCTTAGGCTAGTGAACCATGGAAGCCATGCCTTTGCGCAGGATGTAGATAAGATCGACTTTAATGCTAGATCGACTGAGATATAGATCCAGATGCTGGACTAGACAACCATTTATTGTAATTGAATAGGGTAGGTAGACCTGGAGGGAAGCGCTCGATGAGCCCCTCAGGTAAAAGAGAGATTTTGAGATCTCATTTAGGTTAGAGGAAGATGAGTTAGTGAAGATGAGTTAGTGAGGATTGAGAGGGGAAGAGCCAGAGAGAGCTCAAGAACACCATTGTAATTACAGGCATTTTCCATTGTTAATATAACAGAGCAGTTTTTCCTGCATTGATTCTGTGTTATGTGGATGTCTGTGTGTGTTCCATATATATGTTGTAGATGTATGTCAGGCATTTGCAGGAGTGTGTTTGATTTCAGGGTTGAAGGTCTTTGAGGCTTCACACCAGGAGGGTGTGACAGAATGCTGCGGGTTCTGAGGGTTGTGCATAGAGGATGCACTTCTGAACTCTGCGGAGTCAGACAAAGACGTGCTGTGGCATAGGAACTGGAGTCAATAGCTCAGGAGGAAGACCTAAAGGTTGATGAATACCTTGGAGGCAAGGCTGTGTAAAAGAAACACAGTTGCAGATAGAATTCTACTGTGAATTTTGTAGAGCTCTGCCAAGTGGGCATTGAGCATACGCACGGGTTGCGTTGGACAAGAACTCTGCTGTGAGTTCTTAAGAAGTAACATAATCACTGAGGATTCTGGGAAGCTCTGCCAAGTGGGAATTGAGCCAGTGTAAGGAGTGCACAGAGGAAGGAACTTTGTTGTGAGTTCAAAAGAAATAGAATCATTGAGGGTTCTGTAGAGCTCTGCCAGGTGGGCATTGAGCAGGTGCAAAGGGTGCACAGAAAAAGATAGAACTGCTGAACATTCTATGGAAGGAAGACTCTGCCAGGTGGGCATTTGAATTAATGTGCAGACAGGCTCAACAAGAAGTTGCTTGAGACAACAGGATAGCCAGGAGGGCATACAAACATTCTCCATCTGTGGGAGAAGAAAGAAAGACAAAATCCCTTAGTGGTCTGAGTAGTTGAGAAGCTCAGGAGGGACAGTGCTTTCATGCACAGAGTCAGACTGCAAGGAGTGCAGTGGCCGAAGAGCTCTTTGGAGAGTTCAGAGTTCCTAAATCTCAGGAGAAACAACGTCTTCATACGCGGAGGCGAACTCGAAGTCAAGAGATAGTAGGAGGAAAGAGAATGAAGGTCGAAGCCTTTGAGAACGTGAAATTCTTCCAAGGTTGGGAAGAAAGTGTAGAAGCTCAGGAGGAGCAACGACAGTCGTCAGATTGGCCGATAGATTCTGGACCGTTGAAACTCTACGTCCAGGAGGCGCCTAGGAGGAGCACGCACAGGAGAAGGGATTTGAGCCGTCATATCTGGATCAGGATCGCCGACAGTCATCGGATCGACAGAAGTTGCACGGGAGTTAAGCTCTCGTAGACAGAGGAGAAATCCCGACAAGAGGTGTAGAGGCATCGGGATATCGGGAATCGGCATATCGACATTCCCGTTGACAAAGGATCGGGGAAATCCATAGTGGAAACCCAGACACAGAACCTGGACCGTTCATCTGTAGAGGACACGTGTCAGGAATCCGGAGGAAATCGGGGATCGACATATCGTGGGTTCCAAGGGCGTATGCACATTGACAGCAAGAACCCCGAAACCCCGACGAGAGGTATGGCTGCGGCCATATGGTAGCAGGTCACATGGACCATGGTATAGCCGGGAAGGGATAGAGCTGAGAAGGAAGGGGCACGTCGAGAAACGGAGGATCACAATATCCTGATCAGTGGGGGACAGTTTTCATCACATCAGGATGAGGACAGATCCATAGTGGAAGCCAGCTGTAAGTGCAGTGGAGAGTCGGGACTCGAGGAGTCGGGAATCCCGTAGGCATATGTATTTTGGCATCGCAAACCCTGAAACCCTGACAGAAGTGTATGGCTGCGGTCATATAGGAGAAGGTCACGTGGACCAGGAACTTAGCCTGGAGGGCTAATGGAAAAGAGCTCATCGGGAAATTGAAACCCAAAACCCCGACAAGAGAAGATAAGGCTGCGGTCTTGTGGAGAATGGTCGTATGGACCAAAGGGCATAGCTCAGAGGGGCTAAGGTGAAAAAGGAGCTCATCATTGATCGGGGAATCGAGAGGACAGTGACTCTCGACAGCAGGAAGCCCGAAACCTCGAAACCCGATATTGAGTCGGGAAAAAGTCACGGTAAAGTGCAAAATGTCGTGTGGAGGAGAGAAAGGACCTGTGGATCGAGTATTTTAACAGAGGATTCCAGGAGGGAATCTAAAGAGCCTCTTCAACTCAGTAAAAAGGGATTTTGAACGATCCTGTGAGCAGGAGAGCGCGACAAGGTGGAAGTAGTGTGGTCACGATTTTCTCGCATGCGTCAAATTCCAACTTTCTGGCAATGAGCACAATATTAGAAGAGCCCTAACCTCATCATCAAAGTCAACTTTTACAGAACTTAGTTGATTAGTAACCATATTAAATTCATTTAAATGATCTACAACAGACCCACCTTTTGACATCTTCATATTAAATAATCTCTTCATTAGAAATAACTTATTGGACACCGAGGGTTTTTCATACAGTTTAGCCAACGCGTCCATCAGATCCTTCGTTGTCTTTTCTTTCAAAATATTGAAAGCCACCTATGCTTCCAAGCTCAGCCATATCGTTCCTAGAGCCTTTCTCTCAAGAATCTCCCATTCTTCGTCCGTCATGGTTGTCAACTTCTTTGTTACTCTTCCCAATGGTAGGAATAGATCCTTCTGATATAAATAATCTTCCATCTGCATATTTCATAACTGGTAGTTTTGGCTATTAAATTTCTCGACCCTAAACTTTCCATCTTCCGACATTGCTCCCACTCAAATCAGGAACCCTCTTTTCCTATGAGTTTCCTTTCTCTCTGATACCAGTTGTTAGAAAAATAGGACCTCAGAGCAATAAAATAAAACAAATGAGGAAACAAAACACAGAAGATACACAATACAAGAGAGACACAGATTTGCGTGGTTCACCAAGTGTGGGCTACGTCCACCAAAGAAATTGCTAGGTCCTTCCTTTATTATTATCCAGCAAATGAAGGGATACAACCTGTAGAAAAACCCGTTGTAACTTACTCTTCTTTCTCTCACAGTATCCTATCTTAGAATACAATACTCACCATCATAAATAACCACAATACATTTCCCTCATAAAAGTGGGTTGCCTTCTAGGGAAAAAAACCCTAACATAATTTCTACTGTTAGATCTGCGACCTTATAATGAATGGTCCAGATTTACAATGAAATTACAATATACTTTTACAAGGAAATTTTTCCTTCGGGGGCTCGCTTTCCCCTGAACCCCCCAGCTGGGGGGATAGCCCCCCCGGACCCCGTAGTGGGGGTACCCCCCCTCTGCACTCCCCCACATGGAAGAGTGTACATGCTTCTGGGGTGTAAAGTCTTCATGGGGTATAAACACGACTGAAAAACACAAGACCTATGAGTCAGGAAGATAATAAGGCTCCACAACCAACACAGTGTAGTCCTCCCATGCTAGAAAGAGATTGAAAACCAAGGCCCACCATGCCCTAACAAAGGAAAAGCCATTACTTCCCATTCCTCACCCTCCAATGGCTCTGATAAATCTGTGTCTTTCCAGATGCAGTTGACGGATGATTTTTCTCACGTGATCAGTGATATTAGGCCTAAAGGCTCAACGCAACCAAAGGAAAATTTAGGGAAATCAAAGGGAGACAACAACAATCAAGGAAAGATTCCATCTCAGAGTGAAAAATATGGATTTTGAGTTTTTATTTTATTTATTGTTGATGGAAGTTGACTTCAAAATTTTTGGACAACATGTTTTGTTTTGGATATATAAGTAATGCATTTTTGAAAATAATGTAAAATATCAATGAGATAAATTGTCAAACATGCATGTGATGATGGGAGTCACAAGGATAGATGTTTTTTTTTAATTAACTAGTTGTGCTATAATTGTTAAGAACTAAATGGGAGTCACAAGGGGTCCCACCTACTAGTTATTATTTAATTATCACCCTTATTATGATTTATTACTTTTCCCCCTAACTAAAAAGTTGGTTGAGTTTTTAGTTAACTTAACTAATGAGGTAGTTCAACTACATCAACCAATTCTAATTTTCTTAAAAGGAAAAGGAAAGGGAGGAACAAGAGGGGGATAGAAGGAGAAGCATACTAAGGTTTGATCTTTGAGTTTATGCTGAGATAGTTCAGTTTTCATTCATTCCTTGATTTATCACAAGCATAATTATTTTTTATGATATCATTGTATTATTGTAGACAACAAGATTCAGGGTTGAATTACATCATTCAGACACTTGTTTTTCAGAGGTGTTGATCTATCTTTGATAGTCTGTGTAGACTTGTCTGTTTGTGAATTAGTTTTCATGACTTGAAAAGGATATTGTGCAGAGTGAGTGGGAAACAATATGTGTCAAGTTGATCCATCTTTTAGAGTTCAATTTTTTATTTTCTATCAGAGGTCATTTTGTATGTTCCATCGGAGATTTCTAAGTTTGACTTTGGTCCAAAATTTCTGCATGAAATTTTGTAAAAAGAATGACTCTTTGGTGAATTGGAATGAAATAAAGGATTGTTTTATGTGTCATATGTCTTGATTATCATCTTGGTGTATTTACTTCTGTATATACATTTATTTCAAAAACTATTATACTCAGAAAATCACATTAAAATGAATTTTCCAACAAGCTTCTATTTGTAAAAAAGACTAGCCTAAGCACTTGTAATCAATACTTATGAGTTAGGATTTAATTTTTGATGGCTATACACATAGGGTGATATTCCCATATATTTTTCTTTAGCCAAGAAGAATCTAAAAATGATTGAGTAAGATCATTTCATATCTTTTCCTCAACATTTATTTGGCGACCATACTGGGGAGATCTTCGATATCTCTTTGGTTAATTTTCATACTCGATTTTCATCGATACATCTATTTTTCTGATATTGATTCTTTGACTGTTTTATTTCTTAATGACTGTGCATTTTGTAAGGAAGCCCAATATTGATCTTGGTCTTCAAGATCAGACTGGCATTGCTTTGAACCTGTTTAATACCATTTTAGACACTGCCAATACTCGCGCTAAGCTTAGTAATTCATGCGAAACAATTGAACGAGATATTAGTGCTCAAGTACGATTCGAAGCTAGATGTAGATAGCCTAGGAATCAGTAGTAACCTTCTTGTTTCTTCTTTTTTGGCCTTTGTTTCATGTCCTTAGATTCTCATGCTTCTAGTAGAAGAAGAGGCTTATCACCTAAAATTAATCCTATCACTGAAATAGGAACAAGGAACGTTGTGTTATCCACACAACAAAGTGATCTAAGGAGAACTTTGTCTGATTCATCCAGTTCGTCTTTCTTTTCCTCATATGTCATCCACAATATGGCATCTAGTCATGGGTCTGGTTGCACTAGAAGTGCTTCATCATCTCAGTATTTATATTTGTCAGTGATTGGTAGCTTATATAGCCACCATATCCCTATCCAATATACCACAAATCCCACCATAGTCATTAAAACATATGTGATTTTTTAGTTTGAAGAAGACGCCACAACCACACTGTGCCATGTGTCCTCTCCTCTTAACCTAGCACTTGCTACTCATCCACTTCATAAATTTAAACAAAATCTTCCTAGGTTTTCAAGAAATAACATTGTTACTACAAATGAACACCTGGTGGTATTTTCTAATGCTTTTCATAATATAGGAGCCAACAACAATGATACTTGCATGCACTTATTCGTCAATTCCTTGGAAGGAAAGGTTGTGACCGATTTCTTTGACCTTCCTCATAAGATTTTGTCTACTTGGGAGGAGTTAATCTATTGGTTCAGATCCACTTATGGGGAATCTAAAATCCCAACCAAGAAGTTATGGGAATACAATAATATCACCTATAATGATGGTGAGACCATCAAGTCCTTCAACTTTTTTTTCACCAAGTTATACAATCAAATCCCCGAACTCATTCAACCTCAGAACCAAGCCTCTTTCATGCATTACTACAATGCATTACCTTCCCCCTACCATCATAGGCTTGAGGAAAAATCCATTGATAATCTCGATTCCGCTCTGCATACTTGTTCAGAGTATGAAGAACAACTTGAAAGAACGGGTCTTCCCCAGGGAGAATTAGTTAAATAGACAGACATTTCCACCCTCTTACAACTAGTACAAGACATGAATAATAGTATGATATCATTCAAGCAAAAGGGGACTGTCTCATCTCTCACCCCTGGATCTTCATCCTCTTCTGCACCCCCCTTTAGAGGTACAATTGAAAATAATTTTCATCTTAAAGCTATCTTACCTTGAAGTTGGTGTAACTTTTGTGAATAACACTAGTGCCAGAGATAAGGAAGCCACATGTGAGGTAAGGAAGAGTGCCAGAGATAAGATCTTTGGTATAAGACCAGAAACTACTATTGTTGTCCTATATTTCATAGATCCAAAAGATGTCATGATCATCAATACTAGGAACAAATCCTATGTCCATAAGGGAAAATTTGATCCTCCTCGAAATTCTTCCATCCCGAGCTCATCCTCACCCGCTACTACTGTTCAGGTTCCTAAGGTTCCCGAGAGTCAAGGAATTACTCCCCCTCTCCCCTCTTCCAAATACAATATCTTAAATCAGTGGGCCAACATTAAAGAAGATGTAACCCTTTTGGACATGGTTGTCTTCCCTGAGAAACAGAGTCATTTGAAACAATTCACGGAAGGAAAATCTTTTGTTGTAGCCAATATCTCTAAAGAGTTAAACGAATAGGATTTGTTTGTAAATAAAGTAGGTGTACATAACTTTAGATACCCTGTAAAAAATACCCCTTTTTATATTTTTGTAAAGATTATGGATAATATTTCCCATTGTTTCCTCATTGATGACGGTTCAGGCCCAAGTGTGATGTAGAAGATTATTATGGAAGAGATAAGCTTGTCTTATACAAATGAAAATGTCATAAGCATGATATTCTATAATAGTCTACAACAAACAACCATAGGTGAGATTAAAGATGTGACCTTAGTTTCATGTGCACACCCTGAAATAAGGACAACCCCTAGTATTCAAGTAATCGATATGCCTATAAGAAATTACTCAATTATCTTGGGAAGATATTGGCAAGCCTTAATAGGTGGATACCTCTCACTTGATGGGACACATTTATCCATGCTTCATAATGGTAAGAAAATTATAGTCCTTAGAGAGGGAAGGATTTCAACCTACATAGAGAGTATTCCGCAACCTAATGTAAACTATATTGAGGAGGAACTTGGTGTATATTCCATATTTGTTGAGGAGGATAATATTCCTTTGAAACAAATCGATTTATATAATGATATGTGGCACATGCACTTTGATGGTTCATGCTCTAATGAAGGCAATGGGGATGGCATTATCTTGGTTTCCCCTGTAGGGAAAATCATAATTTGTCTTACAGGTTGGATTTTGCTTGTGCAAACAATGTCACTGAATTTGAAGCTCTATTATTAGGCATTGAAAACGACTATAATCTTGTTTGTGGTCACCTTTCAGGTTTTGGAGATTTTGAGCTTGTTGTGAAACTGGTACGTAAAACATACTCTCCTAGCGGCAAGCTGATGAAACGATACACTCAAATTGTTTGGGCCCTTATCTTGAACCTTTTATCTTTCAACATCACTCATGTTAAGAGGGAGTTGAATTCAATGGCTGATTGGTTAGCTATCTTTGCAGCTTCTCCTAACCAACAACCTTTTCCTCCCAGTCTTGATTGTTCTTTTAAATCTCTATATCGTCCACATATCCCTGGAAATGTAGAATCTTGGCAGGCCCTCCCTAACGATGAGAGCATTTTTTCTTTCATTTAATATGAACCTCTTAAGCCCAAGGGAATGACATCCATAGAAGACAACAATATTCTTAAAGGCTTGACTCCTCTTGTGGGTTAGTTTTCATCGAGTGATGTAGGAAATAAAGAAAAATAGAAAGAAGAGGAGTTACGGAGGAAGGTGGGTGAAACCATCTCCTTGAACATTGGGGCATTGAAATTTTCAAAGAACGTTAAAATAAGTACCCAATGTTCTGATAAAAAAGAAATGAGGTTTTCCAAGCCACTTGGTGGATTTCAAGATTTTTTGTCTTGGTCTTATGAGGATCTTTGTGATTTTGATCCTAGTTTTACACGACATGTTATCCCCATCAAGGAAGGCATGAAACCAGCTAGGAAAAAACAAAGACCTATTAACTCTGCATTTAAAGCAACTTTTCAAAGAGAGTTGAAAAATTTCTTAATGGCTTCAATTATTTTTCCAGTCTACCCTGAATAGGTTTCCAATTGGGTACATGTTTCGAAGACCACTGATCATATTAGAACCTGCATTAATTTCGCACTTTTAGTCAGGCTATTATGATAATTCCCTTTCCTCCTCTCAATATGGAAATTCTTTTTCAGTAGGTTGCAAGGTCACAGATGAGGGAAAAGGGGAAGATGTTCACAAAACCACTTTTATCACTAATTGGGGTACCATGACTGTTGGCACAGGGGAAGACCCAGGGTTCAATGCTACAACAGTGCACCAAAAAAACCCTAACTACCATACCTTTTGGCAACAGCTGTGAAGCAGATGAAGTCTCACCCGAGGTAGAGGCAGGGGTGATTACAGGACTCAGGTGTCTGCAACCTTAGCTGGGACATAGATCTATTATTACACACTTAACAAAGAACTTAACATCAATACTTCACCTAGAATTAACCCTTATCTCACTCTGCAGATAACACAGAGCATTGCAATATATACTTAGTTCTAAGATGATTCAACACTTAGTAGTGTACAATAGACCTGATCTGGTAGACCAAGCACTTAGCAACTTCATACACATCAAATCTATCATCTATACACATCTAATAAGCACAAAGCATAAGTAAATCTATCTAAACATG
>ML901247.1:0-11603 GCA_009831015.1 Picea engelmannii | reverse complement strand
TTAGTTCTAAGATGATTCAACACTTAGTAGTGTACAATAGACCTGATCTGGTAGACCAAGCACTTAGCAACTTCATACACATCAAATCTATCATCTATACACATCTAATAAGCACAAAGCATAAGTAAATCTATCTAAACATGTCATATCACTTATAAAGAGAGGAAAAACACATGTAAGTAACAACACAAAGCATGATAGATAGATTTACATGGTTTACCCCCACCCTGGGGCTACGTCCACGAAATCTTATTCTCTATTATTGCTAGCCAATCGGTTACAAGCATAGAGCCTCAAAAACTACTCTATGCAGGACAAGAGATCCATGTAGCTTGCTATATCCTCCTTCCCCGAGTAGCTCTAAGCATAAAACCTTCTTACAATCCGTGCACTCAACATTTACAATATTTGCACACAGCTCTGCAAGTATATCACATAGATCAACTCTTAGCACTAAGCCACTTTTCAAGTGTCCTAAAAAAGGTCCCTTATTACATAGCCTGGACTTCTACTTATACATTACAAAAAGGAGCCTAAACATGTGTAAACCCATGGGCCGACATCCGGGTCCTATTACATTATCCCCAAAAACCCAAAAAGGACCCAAAAAGGGGGTCTAGCTTCCACAATCTCGGCTTCGCCTTGCGCTCCATCTTTGACAAGCTGTCGAAGTCCAAAAAATGGTCAAATATGACCAAGTGTTCCTCAAAACTTGGTCAAGGGTCAATAGGCCCCCAACACTCACCTGTGACTCATCCCGAATCACTCAGGTCTAGGTAACTTTGCCTCAAAGGTCTCGATCTTGGCTCGAGCTGCTTCAAATTGTATTTGTGCTACTACTTCTTTCTCAATGCTTTCTTGAATAACTGCTTCGCTGATAGGTCCTTCTAGTTTTTTCTTGACTTTAACAACTACTTGTTATAGTACTGTTCCTTGGCCTTCAATTTCTTCAAATAGTAGATAGGCCGCCTCCTGGCTTGATTGTATTTTTTGGGTGACTTCCATCACTCTGTTTTGTGTGTTAAGAATGAGTTGTTGGGCGGTGCGTTGTTCCTGGGATCTCTTCATCCTCTTGATGGGTGACAAGAGCTTGAGCTACACCTGTACTGTATCTGCGTGCTACTTTTCTTCCTGGAGTTGGGACTCCAATTTCTTCAACTCTGGGTCTTCGGATAGTTGTTCATATATCTGCACACTTCTGCTACTTAATTGTTTTCATTCTGCAACAAGTGTTTTAATCCTCTCGACCATGCTTTGAGCATTCAATTCTTGTTGGTTGCGCACTTCATGTGGGGTACTTGGTATAGTTTGAAGCTATAATTCCACAACCCTTTGCTGAAGATGTTGAATAACTTCAACAAGCTTCATCACTTGACATTCAAAGGGTTCTTCTCTATTTTGTTCTAAGCTAGTGACAGAGTGGAATGCTTGGTTAACTGCTTCTTCCATCCTGATCTGCTTCGCGAGCATTTGCTCTTTCTCCTTTTGGATCTTCGCTCTATATTCTTCAAATTTTGCTTGGAGAGCATCCTTCTCTTGTTGCATGGCTTGGCATTGTTATATGATGTCCTCTTGTACTTTCTTTAAGGCCTAAGTAACCTGCAATTTTTCTTCCTGTGCGTGTCGAAGGTGTACTTCGAATATATTAGCAATCTTGCGGAGTTGAACTGATTCTTCTCCCACTCCCGTTGTTCCTTCTGGTAGAGGCATAGTAGAGATTGCACGGCTAGACTGGAGTACATGTTGTACTTATTGGAGCCCAATTTCAATCCTGTTATATATCTTCTCCTACTTCACTTCCTTCTTTTCTATTATCTCTTCTATGGCTTCATTCATAGTTGCGAGGAGGAAACTAAAGTCATCCGGAGCGAGCATGGTCTGCATCTTAGTGACGATTGCTTTCGATTTCTGCCAAGAGGGAGACTTTGGAGGTGACCCTTTTCTCTTCTTTATAACTTCGAATTCATCTTCCAGTCTTTGTTCGACTTCCTCTAGGTATTCGCCATTACCTCCTTGATCTAGTGTGACGGAAGTCATCCTTACAGATCTGTTATCTACATTCTGAACCTCTTCAGGCTTCTTCGTCTTATTTGTTTTAATGGGCCCAGGTGTGTCCTGTGTAGCTTCTGGGCTGTTGATGTCTGAAATGTACATTAGATATACTATGACAAGGAGGTCCACCGACCATTCCTTGGTAATCTCTTCTAGGTCTTCTTCTGTCAGCATATAATAGGACTGAAGTTGTTCCTAGTGCTCATCGGCGTGTGGAGTTAGGTATATAAAGTGGCGGTCCGCGTTGAACTTTATCAGAGGTCGGAACCTTAGTAAAGTGTTCGGGGTTATGTGAGGTTCACCCCCTATGTCTTCTTTCAATTGGTTATAATATGTGTGGATAACGACATTCAATTGCCATTGCTTGTTCATGTCAGTCAAGTACCACAATGTATTGAACTTTGTGGCTAGTGGCTCAAAGGGGTTGAGGTCTAGGAAGATTGCACCTTCCAATAGCTCCCATGAAACAAAAGTGATCAGTATTAGAAGCCAGCTAAAATGGAATTCATGCCCCTGATCTTGGGCTTCTCTACAGTCAATCTCTAGCTGGTTTACCAGGTACTTCACCCAGTTCATCTGTAGTCCCTCTACACATTTTCTTGCGAGGTCAACTACGAAGCCTGATACTTTTGTAGGTCGATTCTTATGTACCATCTTTCCTGCGATCAATTGACATGCGAGGCACACTGAGCCACTTTTGATAGAGGCTACCTTGTAGCCTCACACACCCTTCTTGACATTGCCATAAGCTTATTTAATATTCTGTGAAAGAGCATGGTCTGCGGTCTTTCTAGGGTAGTAATCCTGGGGATCAGGGCCCTGCATGCTAAGCCCGGTGATCCTATTGATCAACGTCGAATCAACAATTATGCGATGGTTTAACCAAATGTATCCTTCGTGGTAACTTGCTATCATCAATTTTACACAAGCATTCACCTCTTGGTGTCTATGAAAGTGTGGTATTTTCATAATGTTGAGCAAAGTAGACTGTGCGAGGTTCATCGTCCATTTCTAAGGGATGATATTCAAATTATTTCTCTTAGTTCTTGTCAATTACTTATCTGGGGTGAGCATGTTGTAAACCTATGGTCCCCCAGGTTAAAGTTGAAAAACTTCAATGCTGTAACCTTGTATTGATCTGCACGGTAGGTGCATACCCCTTTCGGTAGATATGCAGTGACTAGAGTGTATTCAAAGCCTATAAGGACACTATCCCTATTAATCACACCACTCAGAGGGGGTATGTAAGCTGGTAGGATGGATGGAACTAACTTCACATTGGCTATGTCGTCTTTATGCTTAGTTCTCCTCTCCGCGTCGGGTCGAGATGTTCATGCTCGAGCAGTCGACTGGGAGGATGGCACTCCTCTTGTTGATGATGCTTGGACTCCGGTGGACATTCCTCTTTCTGACATGACTCTCTCAGTCATTAAATCAAGAAGGACCTTTGTGACGGATTCCTCAATTGCGGTGATCTCGTCGGAAATACGCACTCGAAAAAGATAATCGGGGCACGATGATCTCAGATACTGCACTAGGATGAACAATATGCTTGCAATGATCACTGTATACAATCACTAGTTCTGCGGGCTTCGAATTTTCAGTTGGAAAAAGTGTTCTTCAGGCACGGCACGACGAGTTAAATAGGAAATTTGTGAATGGTCTTCTTGCAATGGGTATGAAGCTTCCATTATCATAGATCTGTCCGTTATGGTGAGGTCCAATGGTCTGGTGGTGATCCTTTAATTCTTTTCTATCCGTTTGGGGCGGAAGTCAAATGGGTATATCGGTCCAATGGCTAGATTGCTTCGCCATGATGAAGTGACATATGTCATTGTTTTGATATCTCAGTGAAGTTCAATTCTCGTGCTTTTTCCTTCTGCAGTGTTCCACCTAGGATCTCTTGTAACTTTTCAATCTTCGCCTTTTTCTTAATTAATTTTCTTGACTTCTTCCCAGTAGTCTTCAACTCGATCGGTCTTTTCCTATTCTAATTCCTATCTTCTCTCGACATAGTCACTTCGCATTGTTGAGATTCTTTCTTCAGATCCGAGGGTAATACTCCTTCAACATATGGATTAGGTATTTCAGTCTTCTGTGGTTCCTCTAATGCTATTATATATTCGACGTCCAAGTCCCTGGTGTCCAATAGCTTAGATCTGTTCTCTTGTTCTTCCATCAAGTAGGCGATCCTTCTAGTCATAAATTCCATGAGTTCTTTCTTCATCTGTTCTAGGGCTTCCTTTTCTTATTTTCTTCGGATCTGGTCTTTTTCAATCCAGATCTTGCCTAAAAAAGATGGAAATGGGGAACAATCCTCAATAAATTTAATAACTTCAAATTCTTCCTTTGTTGAAGCTCCATGGGTACTCATAGCTATCTAGGTAATCCTGCCACATAGGGTTACCATTTTTCCTTTAAAAAACCCTATTTTTCCTAGTGAAGGAACCATAATAGGCCTTCCTAAGGTTTCCCAAGTGCATTCTATCATAATGTTCATCTGTGGTTCCTCATCCAGAGCACAGTCAATGTCAAAGTCTCCTATTCTTACTTTAATTTTCTCCTTTTCTTTGAAGATCTCTGACAAACTGGCATCTTTATGTTCATTCAGGGTTTCTTTCATTTTCAGTAACATAATCTTTGATTCTTTCTGGGGTTCTTCTATAATATTAGTCTCTTGATCTCCTTCAAGGTTCGCTTGCTCCATATTCATCTTTTCAAGTCTAGCAATCATTCTAGGTCAATATAGTACTTCATGGTCCATAGCCTTACAACAAAGGCAACTAGGTTTTCTCCCAATGCATTCCTTAGCAAGATGTCCTGGTCTTCTACAACTGTAACAAAGAGTTAGTCCTCTCTTTCTCTTCAATGATCCCCAACTTTTCCTGTACTGCGCACTAGGATCATAATGGCTAGCCTACAAAAAATTCTTTCTAAGATCTTGCATCCATTTGTTAGTCCAAACATTCTTTCTATGCATAGGTATAACATATCTTTCATTATTCTTATTAGATCTATTCATATCAAACATTCTTTCATCTAACAATGCCCTAGTTTTCAAGCTAGGACAAAATCTATCAAGCATACCTAAATTCATGCTTCAGAAACAAAAATTTCCACTTATTGAGCACAAAGCTTCCAAATATAAAACCTTTCACCATTCTTACCTTTATTAGAGCACAAAGCTTATAGATCTTACCTCTTTTCTTCAGATCTGGCTTCTTTTCTTCATCACAAAGCTTCTTAGTTCGAGTAGAGTACCGCACATCAGAGCGACAGATCTACGTACAGAGTTTCCACAAGTTCAGGATGAATCTTTGCACAAAGCTTCTTCTTCCTTAGTTCCTAGAAATCATAGTTTCAGGTCCCGTCAACATAACCATTTGTTGGCACAGGAGTAGACCTAGGGTTCAATGCTACAACAACGCACCAACAAAACCCTAACTACCGTCCCTTTCAGCAACACCTACGAAGCATATGAAGTCTCACCCGAGGTAGAGGCAGGGGTGATTGCAGGACTCAGGTGTTTACAACCTTAGCTGGGACACAGATCTATGATTACACACTTAACAAAGAACTTAACATCAATACTTCACCTAGAATTAACCCTTATCTCACTCTGCAGATAACACAAATCATTGCAATATATACTTAGTTCTAAGATTATTCAACACTTAGCAGCGTACAATAGACAGGATCTGGTAGACCAAGAACTTAGCAACTTCATACACATAAAATCTATCATCTATACACATCTAATAAGCACAAAGCATAAGTAAATATATCTAAACATGTCATAGCACTGAGAGGAAAAACACATGTAAGTAACAACATAAAGCATGATACACAGATTTACGTGGTTCACCCCCACCCTGGGGCTACATCCACCAACTTGTCTTCTCTATTATTGTTGGCCAATCGATTACAAGAATAGAGCCTCAAAACCTACTCCGTGTAGGACAGGAGCTACGCATCTCGCTAGATCCTCCTTCCCTGAGTAGGTCTAAGCATAAAACCTTCTTACAATCTGTGCACTCAACATTTACAATATTTTCACTCATCTCTGCAAGTATATCACACATATCAGCTCTTAGCACTAAGCCACTTCTCAAGTGTCCTCAAAAAGGTCCCTTCTTACATAGCCTAGACTTCTACTTATACATTACAAAAAGGGGCCTAAACATGGGTAAACCCATGGGCCGACATCCCGATCCCTTTACATTATCCCCCAAAACCAAAAAAGGACCCAAAAAGGAGGTCTATCTTCCACGATCTCTGCTTCTCCTACAGCTCCATCTTTGACAGGCTATTGAAGTCCCAAAAATGGTCAAATATGACCAAGTGTTCCTCAAAACTTGGTTAAGGGCCAACAATGACTCATAAATGCCTGTTTTCTGGCTTACCTGATACAATTACCTCTTTTAAAATACCTATACACACAACTCTTGATGAATTGATCAATATCCATATCTACCTTGATGATCTAATAATATACGTTAAGGGGCTGATAATTACCTTAGAGTTCCAAGTGTTATTTCTGGGTCATTTCGAAATTGCTTTTGTCTTGAATACTAACTCTTACATTCTAAAGGAATTAAAGGATCAATTGTTTTCCTACAACACTAACGGTTCTTGCTTGAAACATTACGAGGGACCAACATGGAAGGTTCTAACACCGTTTGGATTTTTTGTATACTAGTAGTCTAGCTCTGCTTTTCAGTTTTTCACAATTTTCTTTTTTTCTTTACAGTAGTTTGACTTCTGCTTTCGGTTTTAAAATTTTCCTACTACTTTTGCGTTTCTGTCATTTTATTGTTGTTGTTTAAAAACTTGCAATTTTACTTCTGTCATGTTTTTGTTTCCTACCATCTTTTAGTTAATTTGGTCAAAATAAGGTGTTGGATCAGTTCTGTCAAAATGACACTCTTGCAAAGCATTGTTAGTCAATAACAATCAAGCTTACAAAGTTGTTACGATGTTTCCCCTGAAAGCACCCTTGAATTTGTTATCTACATCCATTGTTGCCTAAAAAAAAAAATCGGGTTATCTCCCACTTTTTATTTCCTTTTCTTCATCCATTTGAGAATTTAAGAGAACACGTTAATAAAATTCCTCCTTGGTGTTAAGAGTCGATTCTGGTTGAACGATTATGAACACAATGGTAAAAACCCTCATACTTAACACTTTTCATGAGTTCTTCCCGAATTCCTGGTTATTTTTCCATTAAATTTGCTCACTTCCCCCTCGTTGCATAATATTCCTGGATATATCTTCTTGACCTTTTTTCTCGGTCTACGAAACCATGAGTTCTGAGTTCTAAATATGTTGAAAACAAATTTCTTTATGGAGGCACCAGTTTGTTGACGATTAAAATTGCAATGAAGTTTTTTCCCGCAAAGTATTGCTAAAGCCTATTATTACAAGCTAACAAGATAAATAATACTAGTAGGTGGGACCCCCTTGTAGATTGGGAGATCTTATCTGGTTCTTGTTTCATGTTTATGCTACTGTTAAACACTGCTTACATGGTTTATGAAATCTTATTTTTATTGGTGATGGATAAGGCCTATTATGTGTTGGTTCTAATTGCGACAATTGGATGATGGATAAGGCATGTTATGTGTTTTTGTTGCTGTTCTAGGCTTAAATTTTATGTTACAACGACCTATGTTATCTATTGTTATAATTACTTTATGTCCCTAGATTAATTACTGTGACACCTGCACAATAGACATGTTAGCAACAATACATAAGAATAGTTGAAGAGAGATAAAAGAAACCTAAACAAAATGCAAAAGGAAGAAATCAAACTATGCTCTTATGCTACACTACATGCATCAAAATTAAAATGATCATTTTTATCCTAGCTAATAAGTTAATAACTATGTGATTTATTGAGTTATATAGTTGATGTGCATTATGGTATAAGTTGGCAATGGATAAATGTGATATGGGTGGCGCATTTGACAAGTGATCGAAGATAATTACGACGAATGGTTTAATTGAATGTGTTAATGGGAGGTTGGCTGGCATGTACTAAGGAATTGAATGAGTGGGGGTGGAGGCGGCGTGCATTTACTACACGTCACTCCTACTCCTTCCACTAGTCACCACCCTAGTCAGGCTATTGTTCAAATGTGTCTTTTTGTGGTTAGGCTCCGGCTTTTAGGCAGAGGAAGAATTGCTCAGCCAAGATCGCATTTTTAAGGTGCTTTTGGTTACAAGTATGTCTTTTTGTCATCCATGAATCTACTCTGGTTATGAATTAGATATTTTCTCGGGATGTATGGGTTTGTGCTTTCCTTAAGCTGGCAACTATGTAAATTTGTGATACTTTTTGGAATGAATTGTTGGTGGTTTTCATCATGATAATGTTTGAATTCATGGTATTATTGGTCGTTTTGAGTGTTAGCATCCATAGAGGCTCTATGTAATCCTTGCTAGTTTTAGTTGGATGGTTTCATTTGGTCTAGAGTGGCTAGATATAACCACTCATTTTTATCACCATACCCAGTCTTTGGTTGTTATGGGGTTTACTGGTTTTGAAACGCCTTGTGTCGTCGTGCATTTTTTCACTTGGGTATGGGTTTATTCATGCGACTGATGGTTGCAAGTGGGTGATATTTATTTTTCTTGGCTCATTTTTATCTCAACGTGGTTATTTGGTTGATTGGGAGACCCGCGAGGGTTATACCCTGTGTGTTCTAAGTATTGTTAGAGGGCCAAAATGGAGCCTTTTCTCCTCTATTCAAAGTCACTCCTATCTCATGAACTATCACCCTCTCTGCAATCTCATTGGTGGTATACCCTGTGTGTGCACCGTTGGTCTTGGAGGTTTTCACCGATGAGAGGAGTCGAATCTAGTCTCCCTGTATTGGTCTTGTTATCACTCCAGGAAAATCTCCTAGGTTGTATCTCAGAGATGCCTAGTAACTTAACCTTTTTGTAATTATTTTCTCAATAATGGGTGTGGGTTTGGATCAATATGAATATCTAAGTCATTGGATTGTATATTCAAGATAGTCTAGCTATATTCATGCAATACAAGGCCTTCAAGAACTATTATCAGATAGGTTTGTAGATAAAATGGATAAGAAAACCAATCAATTAACCATAACATACATAACAATATATATGATGGGTCAAAAAACTAGAAAAGAATGCTTATGATTCTTGCTTAATAATCAAAGGTAAGATGACAGTTACCATGGGACCTTTAAACATAGACAAATAAATGATTTCAACTCATAGGCATAGAAAAAGATAAAGAGAGTATGATAATAACAATGAAAGAAGCTTGCAGTCTTAATATATTAAATAAAGTGTCTTTATCATAATAACAGTGGATTACAGAACTCAAAATCGAACCCCTTTATTCATCAAATTTTCTTGGCTTTATAGCCTTTACAAACAGTTTCCAGTTCCTGGAAAACTTGATCAAATTTACTCAAAATAGAAATTCAAAACAGATTCAATAAAATAGGAAAATATCATATTTACTTGTTCAATATCTTATCCTAATAGTCTTGCTGGCATTCAAAGTCTTCAACATCTGTAGCAGATCTCCATAGGTTGATAGCTAATTCGAATTTGTCACTTTGGTCAAAAAGACATTTTTTTGCCAAAATAAGGTAGCAAGCTCGATCTTCTCCTCTTGATGGAACCCTTTAAAACTGGAATAGAAACCCAAAAATGATGCCATTAATTATTATATATCATTATATATTGTCCTCATGTCATTTGGATCAAGGAAACTCAGATTTGTGAAAAAATAGTAGCTTGCTTCCCTGTTATGTGCTTTTGGTGGCTGGGAAAAGATAGAAATATGTTGCTTTAATATTGAACTATATCTCTCAAATCAAAATAGATGGGTACAAACTGGAAGAGGATTTTGTATATTGGTTTGTTGTGAGAAAAAACCTCTCTCATTGTTTCGAGATTCATTTTCATTTTCCCGGGATCTGCATTTCAAAAACATGTGTCAAACAGGGAAATTCCGAGATCCGAAAATTAGGGCTCAGAGATGAATTCGATTATCCCAATCTATGACACATGTTGGAAAAATGAGAGAGGTTTTGTTCTTTGACATGTTAGCAACAAAAAACTCTGACCATTTCTCAAAATGATTCTCCAGTCGCTCATAATCATCATTTGAAAATAATGACTCAGCGCAGTAAAAACAAACTTTTCTGCACTTTCAATGGCTAAAATGGCCTCGAATTTCGGGTTTAAGTTGCCGAAAGCTAGGGATTTCGGTGGATTTGAAACCCTTTTGGGAAGGCACTTAGCCACCGAAACTTGAGTTTTGGATTTTTTGAAATAAAAATCAAATCCAATGTTTTTTGAACTTTATTACAAACCTAAGGCTCTAAAAAATGAACCTTAAAAAATTTAGAAATGTATTTTTCAATGACTTCCTATCACCTAAAATAAAAAAAATTGACTGTTTATTTGAGGAGATAACATATGTCTCCTTCTGGGGCTGAAATTATCCCTATGAGGTTTCAAGAACCTTAGTTCCAATGCCATTCCTATTGGGTTATGGAGTCATTTGGCTTGTGCAACTGATCTTCTGCAAATCTGTAACTTGCCTGTAGCCTTTACCATTGGGTTATGGAGTCATTTGGCCTTTAGAAATGATCCCTTGCAAACTTGTAGCCTTTATTTGGATAGTCTTCATGTCTTCGACAACTGCCACAGATCTCCCTAGACTGTGGGATAAGTCAAGAATGCCACCTTGGCAAACAAGTCATTCTTCTGTCATTAATATGCAACAAACTTTATCTCTTTTACCTTGTTGGCACCTCCAAAACTGGGAAAACACATCGAAACAGATCCTCTTAATAATAACCTTAACTTGTAAATCATCCTCGTACCCTTTAGGATGATAAAATTTGGATATGTTCGAAAAGAGTTCCATTATTCCCTTGTCTGTGCTTTCGGTGGCTAAGAACAGTTGTGAAAGCCTACCTAAGCCACTGAAAGCTCTGTTTTGAA
The DNA here is from genome assembly GCA_009831015.1 of Picea engelmannii. Taxonomy (NCBI): domain Eukaryota; kingdom Viridiplantae; phylum Streptophyta; class Pinopsida; order Pinales; family Pinaceae; genus Picea; species Picea engelmannii. The sequence continues at coordinate 554 of ML901247.1, read as the reverse complement.
AAATCAAGCTCATCTGTATGTATTCTCTGATAACAAAATTATCAGAGAGCCAATGTGTTCTTCCAAATCTGCAATAGTAAGTACTACTTTGACAATAATCTTGATTAGCATGTGTTTTCATTGATTTAGAATCTTTAGAAGAGAGAGTGGTCATGCATTTTGTTGTTTGTAATGCACACATCCATATGGAATCACCTGCAAGAGACTTGTTAATGTATACATTAATGAAACACTTAAAACCTTCAAGGTAGGCCTCACATCATAGTTTCAGCTCTGGATGCAAATGAAGTAATCTCTATAGCTGTGGCTTATAATGACATTCTTGGATTAAGAAGAGAGGACACAACACCATAGAAGAACCACCAGGTTGAGGATATAGAAGCTACTGCTTAATTCAAATCCTGACAAGTGCTAAACAACTTATCATTAAGATTTGATTGTAGAATAGGTTCAATAACCAAAGATGGACAAATGGATAATGAGGTCAAGGCCACTTTCATCTGAATAATGCCAAGCACCCTGCTCAAATCAACTAGTGAGAGTTTGTTGTATAA
>WSFP011542504.1:0-11603 GCA_009831015.1 Picea engelmannii | reverse complement strand
TCCTTCATGCCAGTTGCAATACCAGTTGGAGTGAAAAAAAAATTGAAGTGTTGGGACTAATTTTTATTGTCCTAGTGCGCCTTAGCCTAACAAATCTCTAGCTAACTTTAAGTTACAAGTTGAAGGACCTTTGAAGTTTTAAAGGTTTGTTATTTCTTTCCACTACTGTCGGATGGTGCCACTACCTACCGATGTTTTCAAAGGTATGTACTTACATATTTTTAAAATTTTATAATTATTTTAAAGGGTACTTGCAGGAGAAAGGATCTTTTGTCTAAACAACAATCGTAGATCCAGGGCGATCTCAGATCCAACACATTCAAAGGAACTATGAACCCCAGGTTTGATTACTTTGATATGCCTCTACTTGTTATGGAATTATTGTAATCTTATGAATATCCATGTTTCATTTTGATATTTTGAATTTATCATACTAACCATTGGTCAAAACTAAAGTCAAAGTATTAGATTGATTAAAGTTGAGATTATAGAGTTCATTCCCTAACTCATATTTCTATCAAGATAGCATATTTTCTTAGTACAGAGGACGGGTTGAAGAAAATACTTATCATATTGAGTGAAGGAGACTCAGAAGAAAAAAAACACTCATTTTTTAGGACAAGACTCCAGGTTCCAGGTTTGATTGGTTAAATTGATAAGATTCAAATTTACACATATCAAGTTTGATAACTGGTAAACACTACATTTGTGATAGAAATATTTGATCCAGGTGGATATCGGTGGCCACCCACCTATTCCACAGGCTCAAAAAATAGTTTTCCATCTTGGCAGTTTTTCGAGTTCCAAACATCCAAGGTCGTTTTGAGGCCCTAAACGATGTTTTTTGGGGATTCGAGGTCCAAGCAATTGCCAAATTCATTGGCTTTGACTAGTCAAAAATCGTTCTTCTTGGTTAGACTTTTCCAACAGTGTATCGATCACCCCAAATGGAGATCGTATGAAAAAGTTACGACCCCGGGAAGTTGACGTATCAACTACCCCCATCGGGGCCCGCAAACCTTTTGGCTTTTCATCTTTCAGGATTAGGGTTTTGGATTTTACTTATGTTAAAAATGCCTTTGGAGCCTCATTGTAATGATCATATTCTTCCGAATGCAAGTATCCATCACATCTCTTCTCAGAGATAAGCTACCACCATTCTAGCGAGTCTTTCACTATGTATTTTTACAGTCTCTGTACATTTCTTTCATAAATAGAAACAATGTATTATTGTATCTCTATGTTTATGGTTGCATATTTTATACATTTCTATTATATTATTTGATAGCCGCAATATCTCTATGCATTTATTTATTATATCTTCTCTCTCATTTCGTGTTGAAAATAATCCAATTCAGTGGTATCAGAGTAGGCTTCTCTTGATCGTTTTCTCAGTACATATCCTCGACGAGGTCTGAGTATATCAATTTGGGTCTCTAGCTTGTCTCTCTTGAAGACAAAAACTCACACACGCCCAAGAAACCCTCCATGGTGGAAGAAAAGAAAAACAATGGAGCAAACGATTCTATCAATCTGTTGCTTGACCAAGCTCTCACATGAAAAAGGGATGAAATGATGGAGAATTTTTCCCACGTCCTTCAATGATTTTCGATAGCAACAGACACATATTCATCAAACAACCACTTTGGAAGAACCTCTCCTTTCAAGGTACAATTTAATTTTTATATTCTTGTATTTGAATCTCAGATAGATGTGTATGCCCTAGACAAATGGTTAAATCTGCTTAAAGGTTATTTCTCTATTCACAATTTTTCCGATAGAGAAAAGATCACCTTCGCACTCCTTAAGGCTCTCCCCCATGTCAAACATTGGTGGGAAACTTACTGGGAGCAAAGTTCCACAGAGGAGTCTGGAATATATGGGGTCGAGCCCACTTGAGATTTTTTTGTGGATGCGGTAAAGGAACAATATTACCATGTTGGAAACTATGAGGACCAGTACATGAGATGGACCACACTGCGGCAAGAGAGGGGCCAAGCAGTGAAGGAGTTCACCAACACCTTCCATACCTTTCCCACCAAGATGGGTATCAAAGACTCTGAGCGACATTTGGTTCGAAAATACCATGGGGCTCTACACAGATACATCCAAACTAGAATGGATTTTCTGGATATCTGATCACTCGGTGTTGCGTATCGATATGTTGTTAAAATCAAGCAGAAATTTAGGCACCAGAACAAACGGGAGTTTGGATCTACAAATTTGAAACAACCAAAGTATGAGAAAGACATCCCTAACAAACAGCTTCCAGAAAACCAATCTAAGCCACAGGAAAAGAAGTCTCACGAGAAGATGAAGAAGGACACTAGAAAATGGTGTGATTTCCACAAAATCCCCTAGCACAACACCAATGAATGTCACTCAAAAGTCATTGGTGGCTGAGATCAAAGACAAGGAGCCAAAACCTGATTCTGAATCTGATTCTGAAAATATTGGTAACAGACAAATCATCGATGCAGACCCCACTACTATTGTCACGACTGCAACAATTCAACTAGAAGAACCAACAAATACAGAAGAGGGGGAGCACATTTTTCATTCACAAATGTGGATGAAGGGGACCACATTTTTCATCTCAACAGAGGTCTTCAAACAATTGGGATTGTTGACAACACCACACCCGCAACCATACAGCATCGGGTGGCTTCACCAGGGATGAGATCTTCATGTCAGCCAACAGTGTCGATTGTCATATGACATCCAACCCTTCAAGGATGAGGTATTATGTGATGTTTCCCCACTGGATGTCTGTGATGTTCTATTGGGCCAACCATATATGTGGAAACTCCATGTTGTTTATGAGTCTCAACTCTGCAGTGTCATTGTTTCTCTAGGGGGTCATCTAAACAATGTTGACTATTGTTCTGACTATTGTTCCACTATTTTTCCACCTAAACAATGCTGCAAGGTAGTATCTCATACTGCAAAATTCAGCTTCTTCACAATCTGTTCAAAAGGTGAACAGAAGGACACTGCAACCAATAAAACCTCGCCCCAAGCACCTTATATCCAACATAAGAAAGTTGACAAGGTTCTGCAGATAATCCTCTTATGTAGATTGACTTGTTGAACAGACTCAGCCCCTCTAGCAACAGCGTCATGACAAGCTTCCACAAACCGAGTAGTGTGATGTCTTCAGTAAGGAAAACAATTCACCAAGATTCAAATTCAGAAAACGCTTCCCCCTCTCCCCCAGTAACTCAATGCAATGGATACCATTACTACATAAGGAGGGAGGATTGATCCAGGTGGATGTCGATGGCCACCCACCTATTCCACAGGCTCGAAAAATAGTTTTCCATCTTGGCAGTTTTTCGTCAGTTTTTCGGGTTCCAAACTTCCGAGGTCATTTTGAGGCCCTAAACGATGTTTTTTTGGCCTGGACCAGTCGCAGATATCTCTTCTCGAGTAGACCTTTCCAATAGTGTATTAATCACCCCAAACGAAGATCGCATTCAAAAGTTACGCCCCCAAGAAGTTGACGTATCAACTACCCCCATCGGGGCCTGCAAACCTTTTGGCTTTTCATCTTCCGGAGTTAGGGTTTTGGATTTTACTTATGTTAAAAATGCCTTTGGAGCCTCATTGTAATGATCATATTCTTGTGAATGCGAGTAGCCATCATATCTCTTCTCAGAGATAATATGCCACCATTCTAGTGATTCTTTCACTCTATATTTTTACAATCTCTGTACATTTATTTCATTAATAGAAATCATGTATTATTGTATCTTTATGTTTATGGTTGCATCTCTAATACATTTTTGTTATATTATTTGATAGTCATGATATCTATGTGCATTTATTTATTATATCTCCGCTCTCATTTCATGCCAAAAATAATCCGGATCAATCTTTGAAAATTTTTATTATTGAATACTTTGTAGCATGTGAGCACTATTGAGATAAATGCTTACTGTAATCATTTACTAGATATAACTAACATCTTAGGAGAAACTTCTTGTTTTGTTTCCAGGTTACCATGGAGGAATGATTGATCACAACACTAGAAGAGTGTTTCTCTCATTCCTTATTATTGTATTTCTTACTTTTTACCCTTGTTTTAGGTAGCTCACAAGTGATAGCTCTAAAGGAGCTATTGTGATGTTTGTTCTCACTATTTTTTTTATTATTATTATAAAGAGTATTATTCTTGTCTGTTGTTTCTCCATTGTTGTTCATGTTCCGGGAAGGTCACAGGTGATAACCCTGAAGGAAGATATAGTGATAGTTGGAGGAGAAAACATATTAAAAGAGACTATGAAGTTTTTGTAGACTCAAAAGAAATCAAGACTTGGAGTAATCCTGATCTCTGAAAGGATTAGATGGGAAAAATATACATCTTCCCGGACTAGAAGACAAATTCCATGAGTTGAGAAGACTAGATCGTAGCTTTAGAGACCTCTAGGAGAGAAGAAATATCTTGGGAATATTCCCTTGCTTCCGTGACAGAGGAGGAAGCCAGTCAGAAGGACTGGGATATGGATTTTTCCTTGAGACTAGAAGGGAAGTTAGTAGTGACTTCCAAGATTGATCTAACAGAACAAGCATGTTGCAGATAACAATATAAAGATGTACAAAGCCTTATTTATGTCCATAGGATTCTCCCAACAAGAGGGAGAACACTATGACGTGACAATTGCTCCAGTAATCAAAGAAATAGTTCCAGTGTTCGTGAAGACAACTAGAACAACCATGATTCTAATATAGTATGAGATTCATAGGGAGAATTCCATGTATTTGAGATTGAGTTTCCTCCATGAAAGAAGAAAATCTACCTTCAGTTTCAGATGAAGCTATTTCCATGATAGAGTAGAGGAGTTATTCTCATAGTTCAACAACCACAGTGAGAATAGAGTATTCATTCTCAGCTTCAGAAATAGTAGCTGCAGGTGCAGAGTCGTGGTTCCAAAAGGAATAGTTGTAGAAAAAGTGGAGCACATACTCTCAGGCAGTGAGACAAATAGTGCTTTGCAGAAAGCACATAGAACCAACACATGATTATGCACATTGAGTTGTAGCTAAGAAAGTGTACCAGGTTGGTACAATGTGATGTGAAAATTTGGTTTCAAAGTACAAGACATGAAGACTCATGTATGCAAGTTGAAACAAGCTCCAAGAGCTTAGTGAAGAAAATCTCATCACAAATTGTAAGAGGAAGCGCGTTGCATAATTTGAGATGAAAGACCTAGGCCCGATGCATTATTTCTTAGGTCCTGAAGTATGGTAGAGCCCATAAGATATTTTCCTTAATCAAGGAAAGTATGATGTGGAAATTCTGAAGATTCAATATGATGGAATTTAGAGCCATGTCCACTCCTATGGAAACGAATCTGAAGTTATTGGTTGATACTTTGTCAGAAATAGTTGATGTTACTCTATATAGAAAAAATATTGGTTTGTTGATGCATATAATGAATACCATACCATATATATGCTTTGTTGTGAACACCTTGAGTTAGTATTTGGTGAAGCCTAGATGTGTTCACCTTGTAGCTGCAAAGTATGTGATGAGATACCTTAAGGGTATGTTGGACTATGGCCTCTATTATACTGGAGATTGTTACTTCATATTGTATGGTCATACTGATTCAAATTGGGTTGGAAGTGCTTCAGAAAGAAAGAGAACTTTGGGATGATGTTTCAATTTGGGGTCAACCATGGCTTCATGGAAAAGCAGGAAGAAGTCCAGTATTTCTCTTAGCACAACAGAAGCATAGTACATTGTAGCATGTTCTACCACTTGTGAAGCCATATGGATTCGAAAGTTGTTGACAAGTCTATTTGACCTAGAGATGGATGCTACTGTGATATTTTGTGATAACCAAAGTTGCATAAAGATGACAGAGAACCCATTGTTCCATGATAAGGTGAAGCACATTGAGATCTGGTACCACTACATTCATGACTTGGTACAAAAGCTCCAGTATGTTGGCACAAATGAGCAGGTTGCAAATGTGTTGACTAAGCCTATGTCTCATGTGAAGTTTGATTACTTTCTAGACAAGCTTGGTGTTGTTCGAAAGGACCTCCCTCAAAAGGGGGAGTGATGTTGATGATACTATGGTATCTTGACCAACAACAGGTAGCTCAGTTAGGATTTATATCCTAGGGGACTGATCATCCCTGGGCAAATATCAAAGGTCCAGTAAGGACAGTCAGTCAAAGTACATGTGCATGTATATGCCAGATGTGGTCAGTAGTGGTAGCTCAGTTAGGATTTTATATCCTAGGGAATCTTATGATTCATGGGAAGATCTTGAAGGCCCGATAAGGACAATATGTCAGACTACCACATGGTATATTATTAGGATTTTATATCCTAGGGAATGTTATGATTCTTGGGCAAATATCAAAGGTCTGATAAGGACGGTCTGTCAGAGTACCATAGATGTTGTTGTTGATGCATCTGCCTCATTTTGTTTCCACATATTGATGTTGATGTTCCAACTTCATGTTGTTGATGATGTTGATGTTATTCTAGCTTCATGTTGTTGATGTTGATGCTCCAACTTCATGTTGATGATGATGATGATGTTACTCTAGCTCCACACTGCAGATGGTGATGATGTTCAGTTTCTACTGATGTTGATGATGAGAAAAACTTTCGATGACCTATAGATATGACCAAAATTGTTCCTGATGTTGATGACGATGTCCCCTCCTCTTGATGATGTTTTGAGTCTCGTCAATTGTTATTAATGTTATCAGTAGAATACCCTTCTTGTTAAGGGGGGGTGTTGAAATATTATAAATTTGAAGAATATTCTACCCAAGAGAGAATTAAATAATATGATTATATTATATTTAATTAGGCCCTATTGTGCCTTAGTAAAAGTTGTCCCCATTGTGCCTTGATAGTTAATTGTAAATTAAGAGGGTAAAGTGACAGGTTGTCCCAAACCTACTTATAGGCTGTCCAGACTAGTATTTATAAGAGAGGTCAGTGCCTCATTTGTACACTCACTACTTAGCTCTGCAGTGTGCAAGTCTTGGAGGAGCAGTTGTTGCAACTGGGGGTGACGTCAAGGAGGGTTCTTGGTCTATGTATTGGTATTTCTTGGTTAAGTGTTGCGCTACTCTTCCTAGTGAAGGAGTAGAGGAGGATCTTATGTTCGGTCTTTGGACTATCTATATCGAGGAAGTTTTGTTGGGTTTTCTCCTCCATGAGGGTTTCCCAGGATAATCTGTGTGTCTCTATTATTTCTGTGATTGCCTCTCTTTCAGTGATCTTATTTATGCAACTAATGTGCTAAATGATTATAATAATAAAGAAGAAATGTAACTGCTAGTTGTATAAGTAAAACTTCAACAGGGTTTAGGTACAACAAATGTGGCTATAAGAAGGGTATTTTCCAAGGTTTTTTGAACAAAGAGGTAATGATGACTTTTAGGATGAGATTTAACAAAATATGAAAAATAAGTTTAGAAACCCAACTTGAATAGATGGTGTTAATGAAGAGTTGGATATTGAAGAGATATGCATTGATCTAAGCTCAATCCAACATTATGAGATGGACGTGGAGTCACGAGGTGTGATACCTTTGCCTCAAGAGCCACTACTTTCTCACCACAAGTAGAAGATAATTAATAGAAATGGGAATAGTGCTTCATTCCCCAATGGAGTCACCAATAATTTTCCAATGAGCTACAAATATTCAATTATACAAGATGTTGGGTATCATTTTTTACTAGGTTAAAAACCTAGTACATAGATTAACAATGGAGTCACCAATAGATTTTTCATTACATCCGAAGGAGAACTCTGTCCTTGGAAACAATGTCAGTTCCTATGATGTCCCCCAAGTTGTCCCTTATCTCTCACAGAGGATCCAAATGCTAGGATACAATGTGTAGGATGCACCTTCTTATTCCACTCTAGGCCTTTGAGCTAGTTCTTGATCTAGAGGGGGGGTACCCTCAATATTTCTTAAGGAAAGAGTCCTTGTTTTTCACCCAAGGAAAACTTATTTAAACATATGAAGCTCATAATGGTTTTATAAAAGAGAATAGTGACACATGGAGTTGATCTCTGCTATTGATTTCGAACAATGATAAGATGTTGAATTATATTTTGGAGGTAATTAGTCAATCCCTACTAGCTCAATCGGTTAAGGTGTGGGTTTCATTTGCTAGGCAACCCAAGTTCAGTACCCTTATGGTGTGTTTAGTTGAGAGGAGACACCCAAAAATACATCCATGTTCATGGTTTGTGCGGCCCAAGCCAGGTGCGATCCTCAGGCGATTTTGACAGCTTAGATGCCCCTGGGTTATGGCTTCTTAGCCAATGGTTGAAATGTTCGCCCTGCAAGTGATGGAAATTTCTAACTAAAAGAAAGAAAAAAAATTGGAGGTAATTCTAAAAAGAGCTAAGATATAGGGGGTTTACTAGGATTCAACCATGGTAATGATCTTCTAAACATGGGCACCACAATCTAGTTTGGCTTGGAAAATAACTCAAAAAAGATAACAAACAAGAACAAAGGAGGGGGTATAACTAATTTCTTAGCACATATTTATCAGACAAAAAACCAATGGGAAAGACAATCTATCCATTAGTTTATTCAACATTATGTAAGATAAAAAATGGAGAGGAAAAACCAACATAACTTGCTTGAATTTATTATGGACTAGTGGAAACAACCTCGATTATGATTTCACAATGAACCCAATAGTTCATTTATCAAATAGTAGCTATAGTGTTGGGGTTTATGGAGTCTTAGATCTTAAACAACCATTTTATTTGAACAAAAAATTGCACTAGGGGTTGGGATTATAGAATCCGACCATTTCAAGCCTTCTTGCTTCCCTCTACAAAGCTTATTACTTAGGAAATGCTTAAAGTGAGAATGAGAATGAAAGAGATGAGAAGTGAAGGAGGAGAATGTTATTTGTTACTACAAAATCGTGATACTCCAAGAATATATTCAATTTCTAATGGCCTCTACCTCTATTTCACCCTCTTGGGTTGTTTAAAAATTAAACTCTCAAATGAAAAAACTTCCTATGTAAAAGAGAAATATCTCTTACTTATACATTATTGGGGAAAAACACATCTAGTGTTCAATCAGGAAATCATCTTTGGGGAAATTAATAAGAAACTTCAATTTCCCACGAGCTGCTTAACTAATATATTTTTTAACTTGAGCTTTGGGTCCACCATTCTCTTAATCCTTTAATCTCATGGGCTACTAAATGAACTTCTTGCTAACTTGCACTTTGGTGCCACCACTCTCCCTTTGATCCAAATTGGATTACCATACAATTTTTCATCTATCTTGGTACTTTTTGGGTGGAAAAAATTGGAGGAATTAGCTTGCATGGCCATTCTAGTGGCAGGTCCCAATTTGGAAAATTGGGGTCTAGAACCTTTCAGAGCCATTTCGAGGCATTAAACAATATTTTTTGGGGTTACAATGTACACAAATTGTACACAAACCCTTGATGGTGTTCTACACTCTAATGCCTTTCCAATAGTGAAAACAACATCTCAAATGAAGCTCATATGAAAACGTTATGCCTCTCGCAAGTTGACCTATCTTGTTGACCACCATTGTATGAGTGGATGCCACATCAACCCCCATTACTCAAATGTTTGGGGCTAGACATGTGTGGTTTTTCAAAAAAAAATATAGAAGGTCCAAATCTTATCACTAATTGAGGGTTGAGGAATTCAAAACCCTAACCCTAGTTGGATATTGGGTTATGTTAAATACCGAGCCATTAGGAGGAGAAAGGAGTTTCATTCTTTTGTATTGTATTTGTTTCATAGTTGAGCAGAACATCTAGGAGTGGTATTTTGAGAGCTTAAAATAGGAGGATAGATTTTGTACTGGCCATACATACCACATTGTCAAAGGCAACTCGACAATGAATGTCTCTTTCTTTGTATTTTCATTTTCATAACTAAAGAAAATAGAGCATAGCATAGGCCTCACCTTCTAGCTGGGTTTTATCTCGTATTGGGTTTCCTAGGATATATCTTTTGTTCATTTGTGTGTGGATGGTGTGTTATTTTGCCCATTTATTTCATTTTTTGGTAATTCAATTATTTTATAAATTCAAGCAAAGACAGTAATTAACTAATCTGGGATCTAAGGAAATAAACTGCAAAATCTAAGATTTTAGAATAGTTTAAGATCTTTTGTGACAATTTTTTGTAGTGGAATACCCATGGTGTTTATAGATCACTCTTGATCCTACAAAATTAGGACCATGAATGTGAGTTTCAACTTAAAATAGTTATGTTTCCCACATGGAGATTCCTTGCCAGACATCTTCTCTTCATAGGATCACTTGTTTCTTCAAAGTTTGGACCTTTATTTGCCTTTAAATATTGATACATTTGAACACATTTGAACTTAGGTGAAGAGGGCCCATTTGAGGAATTACGCTCAATCCTTAAAATTGGGTCAAGGCAACACTTCTAACAGGTGAGGAAGGGCCCAATTCCTCAATCAAGTCTGATCTAGAAATCATGCCAAGGAAACACTGAGAATAGGTGAGGAGGGGGTTGATTCCTCAATTGGGCTTGATTTGGAAATCAGGTCAAGGTAACACTTTGAACAAGTGAGAGGGGTTGAATTCCTCAATCGAACATGATCTGAAAATAGGGCCGAGGCAATAATGCCAATGGGTGAAGGAGGGTCCGACTTAGAAATTGAGCTTAATTTGTTAATCTGGATGGAAGTAAAGTTCAAACTTGGGAGAAAAGGAAAGGGTTTTAAGCATTTGCAAGGGTTCCAAAGGATGGAAAATTTAAGGGAATTTTGGCTAAGTACAAAGGAACCCTTGAGTATGTGAAAACTATGAAGGAAATGTTTGGTTTTGAATGTAATTAGCCATCTAAGTTATTTGGGCTCAACAATGTGATAACACTATCGATAATATTAGGAGCAAGGAGAGTATTAACATTAGTTTTCTTAGCTTATTCTCTATCTGTCTGCATTGCATTTATGATAAGAAGTTCTAAGTTAGGTTTCTAACTTACTTTGTATGTGTAGTGGCTATATCGAGGAATTCTCTAAAGTCGGGGATTTGATTCTTGATGATATTGAGGTAATGTACTTGACAATGCCTATCCTTCCTTTGACTTCGTAACTTGAGTTCAAGGCCATCACAAAGAGTTAAGGATGAGCTTAGTGGTTTGATAACGAACTTCTATTTCAACATTATGGTTTTGTAGTCTTCTCTTTTATATAATCGAAGGTACTACAACATCCTCTTTTCCTTATTGTACTTATCCTTCTTACAATTTCCTTCAACATTGCCATACCGTATTCTAAACCTATGTTACTACTTAAATACCAAAAAAAACACATAAACGAAAAATGGAAAAAAAAAACATATGTTACTACTTAAATACAAAAAAAAAGAAGAGAAAAAACAGAAGAAGATTAGGCTGTTTTCTCATCACATAGGCCTATGCCAGTTCCTTTAAAGACAAGAAGAAGTGCATCCCTTTACTCACATTGGTGGAAGTTGCAAAAGCAAATTAAACATGGAAGACTTGGGAGACCTCACTTCAACCCAGCGGTAGGGGGACAAGATTCTCAAAAAAGGAGAAAAAGTAAGGTTAGTTA
>WSFP011542499.1:0-11603 GCA_009831015.1 Picea engelmannii | reverse complement strand
TTATACAACAAACTCTCACTAGTTGATTTGAGCAGGGTGCTTGGCATTATTCAGATGAAAGTGGCCTTGACCTCATTATCCATTTGTCCATCTTTGGTTATTGAACCTATTCTACAATCAAATCTTAATGATAAGTTGTTTAGCACTTGTCAGGATTTGAATTAAGCAGTAGCTTCTATATCCTCAACCTGGTGGTTCTTCTATGGTGTTGTGTCCTCTCTTCTTAATCCAAGAATGTCATTATAAGCCACAGCTATAGAGATTACTTCATTTGCATCCAGAGCTGAAACTATGATGTGAGGCCTACCTTGAAGGTTTTAAGTGTTTCATTAATGTATACATTAACAAGTCTCTTGCAGGTGATTCCATATGGATGTGTGCATTACAAACAACAAAATGCATGACCACTCTCTCTTCTAAAGATTCTAAATCAATGAAAACACATGCTAATCAAGATTATTGTCAAAGTAGTACTTACTATTGCAGATTTGGAAGAACACATTGGCTCTCTGATAATTTTGTTATCAGAGAATACATACAGATGAGCTTGATTTTTCAAAACAGAGCTTTCAGTGGCTTAGGTAGGCTTTCACAACTGTTCTTAGCCACCGAAAGCACAGACAAGGGAATAATGGAACTCTTTTCGAACATATCCAAATTTTATCATCCTAAAGGGTACGAGGATGATTTACAAGTTAAGGTTATTATTAAGAGGATCTGTTTCGATGTGTTTTCCCAGTTTTGGAGGTGCCAACAAGGTAAAAGAGATAAAGTTTGTTGCATATTAATGACAGAAGAATGACTTGTTTGCCAAGGTGGCATTCTTGACTTATCCCACAGTCTAGGGAGATCTGTGGCAGTTGTCGAAGACATGAAGACTATCCAAATAAAGGCTACAAGTTTGCAAGGGATCATTTCTAAAGGCCAAATGACTCCATAACCCAATGGTAAAGGCTACAGGCAAGTTACAGATTTGCAGAAGATCAGTTGCACAAGCCAAATGACTCCATAACCCAATAGGAATGGCATTGGAACTAAGGTTCTTGAAACCTCATAGGGATAATTTCAGCCCCAGAAGGAGACATATGTTATCTCCTCAAATAAACAGTCAATTTTTTTTATTTTAGGTGATAGGAAGTCATTGAAAAATACATTTCTAAATTTTTTAAGGTTCATTTTTTAGAGCCTTAGGTTTGTAATAAAGTTCAAAAAACATTGGATTTGATTTTTATTTCAAAAAATCCAAAACTCAAGTTTCGGTGGCTAAGTGCCTTCCCAAAAGGGTTTCAAATCCACCGAAATCCCTAGCTTTCGGCAACTTAAACCCGAAATTCGAGGCCATTTTAGCCATTGAAAGTGCAGAAAAGTTTGTTTTTACTGCGCTGAGTCATTATTTTCAAATGATGATTATGAGCGACTGGAGAATCATTTTGAGAAATGGTCAGAGTTTTTTGTTGCTAACATGTCAAAGAACAAAACCTCTCTCATTTTTCCAACATGTGTCATAGATTGGGATAATCGAATTCATCTCTGAGCCCTAATTTTCGGATCTCGGAATTTCCCTGTTTGACACATGTTTTTGAAATGCAGATCCCGGGAAAATGAAAATGAATCTCGAAACAATGAGAGAGGTTTTTTCTCACAACAAACCAATATACAAAATCCTCTTCCAGTTTGTACCCATCTATTTTGATTTGAGAGATATAGTTCAATATTAAAGCAACATATTTCTATCTTTTCCCAGCCACCAAAAGCACATAACAGGGAAGCAAGCTACTATTTTTTCACAAATCTGAGTTTCCTTGATCCAAATGACATGAGGACAATATATAATGATATATAATAATTAATGGCATCATTTTTGGGTTTCTATTCCAGTTTTAAAGGGTTCCATCAAGAGGAGAAGATCGAGCTTGCTACCTTATTTTGGCAAAAAAATGTCTTTTTGACCAAAGTGACAAATTCGAATTAGCTATCAACCTATGGAGATCTGCTACAGATGTTGAAGACTTTGAATGCCAGCAAGACTATTAGGATAAGATATTGAACAAGTAAATATGATATTTTCCTATTTTATTGAATCTGTTTTGAATTTCTATTTTGAGTAAATTTGATCAAGTTTTCCAGGAACTGGAAACTGTTTGTAAAGGCTATAAAGCCAAGAAAATTTGATGAATAAAGGGGTTCGATTTTGAGTTCTGTAATCCACTGTTATTATGATAAAGACACTTTATTTAATATATTAAGACTGCAAGCTTCTTTCATTGTTATTATCATACTCTCTTTATCTTTTTCTATGCCTATGAGTTGAAATCATTTATTTGTCTATGTTTAAAGGTCCCATGGTAACTGTCATCTTACCTTTGATTATTAAGCAAGAATCATAAGCATTCTTTTCTAGTTTTTTGACCCATCATATATATTGTTATGTATGTTATGGTTAATTGATTGGTTTTCTTATCCATTTTATCTACAAACCTATCTGATAATAGTTCTTGAAGGCCTTGTATTGCATGAATATAGCTAGACTATCTTGAATATACAATCCAATGACTTAGATATTCATATTGATCCAAACCCACACCCATTATTGAGAAAATAATTACAAAAAGGTTAAGTTACTAGGCATCTCTGAGATACAACCTAGGAGATTTTCCTGGAGTGATAACAAGACCAATACAGGGAGACTAGATTCGACTCCTCTCATCGGTGAAAACCTCCAAGACCAACGGTGCACACACAGGGTATACCACCAATGAGATTGCAGAGAGGGTGATAGTTCATGAGATAGGAGTGACTTTGAATAGAGGAGAAAAGGCTCCATTTTGGCCCTCTAACAATACTTAGAACACACAGGGTATAACCCTCGCGGGTCTCCCAATCAACCAAATAACCACGTTGAGATAAAAATGAGCCAAGAAAAATAAATATCACCCACTTGCAACCATCAGTCGCATGAATAAACCCATACCCAAGTGAAAAAATGCACGACGACACAAGGCGTTTCAAAACCAGTAAACCCCATAACAACCAAAGACTGGGTATGGTGATAAAAATGAGTGGTTATATCTAGCCACTCTAGACCAAATGAAACCATCCAACTAAAACTAGCAAGGATTACATAGAGCCTCTATGGATGCTAACACTCAAAACGACCAATAATACCATGAATTCAAACATTATCATGATGAAAACCACCAACAATTCATTCCAAAAAGTATCACAAATTTACATAGTTGCCAGCTTAAGGAAAGCACAAACCCATACATCCCGAGAAAATATCTAATTCATAACCAGAGTAGATTCATGGATGACAAAAAGACATACTTGTAACCAAAAGCACCTTAAAAATGCGATCTTGGCTGAGCAATTCTTCCTCTGCCTAAAAGCCGGAGCCTAACCACAAAAAGACACATTTGAACAATAGCCTGACTAGGGTGGTGACTAGTGGAAGGAGTAGGAGTGACGTGTAGTAAATGCACGCCGCCTCCACCCCCACTCATTCAATTCCTTAGTACATGCCAGCCAACCTCCCATTAACACATTCAATTAAACCATTCGTCGTAATTATCTTCGATCACTTGTCAAATGCGCCACCCATATCACATTTATCCATTGCCAACTTATACCATAATGCACATCAACTATATAACTCAATAAATCACATAGTTATTAACTTATTAGCTAGGATAAAAATGATCATTTTAATTTTGATGCATGTAGTGTAGCATAAGAGCATAGTTTGATTTCTTCCTTTTGCATTTTGTTTAGGTTTCTTTTATCTCTCTTCAACTATTCTTATGTATTGTTGCTAACATGTCTATTGTGCAGGTGTCACAGTAATTAATCTAGGGACATAAAGTAATTATAACAATAGATAACATAGGTCGTTGTAACATAAAATTTAAGCCTAGAACAGCAACAAAAACACATAACATGCCTTATCCATCATCCAATTGTCGCAATTAGAACCAACACATAATAGGCCTTATCCATCACCAATAAAAATAAGATTTCATAAACCATGTAAGCAGTGTTTAACAGTAGCATAAACATGAAACAAGAACCAGATAAGATCTCCCAATCTACAAGGGGGTCCCACCTACTAGTATTATTTATCTTGTTAGCTTGTAATAATAGGCTTTAGCAATACTTTGCGGGAAAAAACTTCATTGCAATTTTAATCGTCAACAAACTGGTGCCTCCATAAAGAAATTTGTTTTCAACATATTTAGAACTCAGAACTCATGGTTTCGTAGACCGAGAAAAAAGGTCAAGAAGATATATCCAGGAATATTATGCAACGAGGGGGAAGTGAGCAAATTTAATGGAAAAATAACCAGGAATTCGGGAAGAACTCATGAAAAGTGTTAAGTATGAGGGTTTTTACCATTGTGTTCATAATCGTTCAACCAGAATCGACTCTTAACACCAAGGAGGAATTTTATTAACGTGTTCTCTTAAATTCTCAAATGGATGAAGAAAAGGAAATAAAAAGTGGGAGATAACCCGATTTTTTTTTTTAGGCAACAATGGATGTAGATAACAAATTCAAGGGTGCTTTCAGGGGAAACATCGTAACAACTTTGTAAGCTTGATTGTTATTGACTAACAATGCTTTGCAAGAGTGTCATTTTGACAGAACTGATCCAACACCTTATTTTGACCAAATTAACTAAAAGATGGTAGGAAACAAAAACATGACAGAAGTAAAATTGCAAGTTTTTAAACAACAACAATAAAATGACAGAAACGCAAAAGTAGTAGGAAAATTTTAAAACCGAAAGCAGAAGTCAAACTACTGTAAAGAAAAAAAGAAAATTGTGAAAAACTGAAAAGCAGAGCTAGACTACTAGTATACAAAAAATCCAAACGGTGTTAGAACCTTCCATGTTGGTCCCTCGTAATGTTTCAAGCAAGAACCGTTAGTGTTGTAGGAAAACAATTGATCCTTTAATTCCTTTAGAATGTAAGAGTTAGTATTCAAGACAAAAGCAATTTCGAAATGACCCAGAAATAACACTTGGAACTCTAAGGTAATTATCAGCCCCTTAACGTATATTATTAGATCATCAAGGTAGATATGGATATTGATCAATTCATCAAGAGTTGTGTGTATAGGTATTTTAAAAGAGGTAATTGTATCAGGTAAGCCAGAAAACAGGCATTTATGAGTCATTGTTGGCCCTTAACCAAGTTTTGAGGAACACTTGGTCATATTTGACCATTTTTGGGACTTCAATAGCCTGTCAAAGATGGAGCTGTAGGAGAAGCAGAGATCGTGGAAGATAGACCTCCTTTTTGGGTCCTTTTTTGGTTTTGGGGGATAATGTAAAGGGATCGGGATGTCGGCCCATGGGTTTACCCATGTTTAGGCCCCTTTTTGTAATGTATAAGTAGAAGTCTAGGCTATGTAAGAAGGGACCTTTTTGAGGACACTTGAGAAGTGGCTTAGTGCTAAGAGCTGATATGTGTGATATACTTGCAGAGATGAGTGAAAATATTGTAAATGTTGAGTGCACAGATTGTAAGAAGGTTTTATGCTTAGACCTACTCAGGGAAGGAGGATCTAGCGAGATGCGTAGCTCCTGTCCTACACGGAGTAGGTTTTGAGGCTCTATTCTTGTAATCGATTGGCCAACAATAATAGAGAAGACAAGTTGGTGGATGTAGCCCCAGGGTGGGGGTGAACCACGTAAATCTGTGTATCATGCTTTATGTTGTTACTTACATGTGTTTTTCCTCTCAGTGCTATGACATGTTTAGATATATTTACTTATGCTTTGTGCTTATTAGATGTGTATAGATGATAGATTTTATGTGTATGAAGTTGCTAAGTTCTTGGTCTACCAGATCCTGTCTATTGTACGCTGCTAAGTGTTGAATAATCTTAGAACTAAGTATATATTGCAATGATTTGTGTTATCTGCAGAGTGAGATAAGGGTTAATTCTAGGTGAAGTATTGATGTTAAGTTCTTTGTTAAGTGTGTAATCATAGATCTGTGTCCCAGCTAAGGTTGTAAACACCTGAGTCCTGCAATCACCCCTGCCTCTACCTCGGGTGAGACTTCATATGCTTCGTAGGTGTTGCTGAAAGGGACGGTAGTTAGGGTTTTGTTGGTGCGTTGTTGTAGCATTGAACCCTAGGTCTACTCCTGTGCCAACAAATGGTTATGTTGACGGGACCTGAAACTATGATTTCTAGGAACTAAGGAAGAAGAAGCTTTGTGCAAAGATTCATCCTGAACTTGTGGAAACTCTGTACGTAGATCTGTCGCTCTGATGTGCGGTACTCTACTCGAACTAAGAAGCTTTGTGATGAAGAAAAGAAGCCAGATCTGAAGAAAAGAGGTAAGATCTATAAGCTTTGTGCTCTAATAAAGGTAAGAATGGTGAAAGGTTTTATATTTGGAAGCTTTGTGCTCAATAAGTGGAAATTTTTGTTTCTGAAGCATGAATTTAGGTATGCTTGATAGATTTTGTCCTAGCTTGAAAACTAGGGCATTGTTAGATGAAAGAATGTTTGATATGAATAGATCTAATAAGAATAATGAAAGATATGTTATACCTATGCATAGAAAGAATGTTTGGACTAACAAATGGATGCAAGATCTTAGAAAGAATTTTTTGTAGGCTAGCCATTATGATCCTAGTGCGCAGTACAGGAAAAGTTGGGGATCATTGAAGAGAAAGAGAGGACTAACTCTTTGTTACAGTTGTAGAAGACCAGGACATCTTGCTAAGGAATGCATTGGGAGAAAACCTAGTTGCCTTTGTTGTAAGGCTATGGACCATGAAGTACTATATTGACCTAGAATGATTGCTAGACTTGAAAAGATGAATATGGAGCAAGCGAACCTTGAAGGAGATCAAGAGACTAATATTATAGAAGAACCCCAGAAAGAATCAAAGATTATGTTACTGAAAATGAAAGAAACCCTGAATGAACATAAAGATGCCAGTTTGTCAGAGATCTTCAAAGAAAAGGAGAAAATTAAAGTAAGAATAGGAGACTTTGACATTGACTGTGCTCTGGATGAGGAACCACAGATGAACATTATGATAGAATGCACTTGGGAAACCTTAGGAAGGCCTATTATGGTTCCTTCACTAGGAAAAATAGGGTTTTTTAAAGGAAAAATGGTAACCCTATGTGGCAGGATTACCTAGATAGCTATGAGTACCCATGGAGCTTCAACAAAGGAAGAATTTGAAGTTATTAAATTTATTGAGGATTGTTCCCCATTTCCATCTTTTTTAGGCAAGATCTGGATTGAAAAAGACCAGATCCGAAGAAAATAAGAAAAGGAAGCCCTAGAACAGATGAAGAAAGAACTCATGGAATTTATGACTAGAAGGATCGCCTACTTGATGGAAGAACAAGAGAACAGATCTAAGCTATTGGACACCAGGGACTTGGACGTCGAATATATAATAGCATTAGAGGAACCACAGAAGACTGAAATACCTAATCCATATGTTGAAGGAGTATTACCCTCGGATCTGAAGAAAGAATCTCA
The DNA here is from genome assembly GCA_009831015.1 of Picea engelmannii. Classification (NCBI taxonomy): domain Eukaryota; kingdom Viridiplantae; phylum Streptophyta; class Pinopsida; order Pinales; family Pinaceae; genus Picea; species Picea engelmannii. Next base: position 4,082 of record WSFP011542499.1, on the reverse strand, counting down.
ACAATGCGAAGTGACTATGTCGAGAGAAGATAGGAATTAGAATAGGAAAAGACCGATCGAGTTGAAGACTACTGGGAAGAAGTCAAGAAAATTAATTAAGAAAAAGGCGAAGATTGAAAAGTTACAAGAGATCCTAGGTGGAACACTGCAGAAGGAAAAAGCACGAGAATTGAACTTCACTGAGATATCAAAACAATGACATATGTCACTTCATCATGGCGAAGCAATCTAGCCATTGGACCGATATACCCATTTGACTTCCGCCCCAAACGGATAGAAAAGAATTAAAGGATCACCACCAGACCATTGGACCTCACCATAACGGACAGATCTATGATAATGGAAGCTTCATACCCATTGCAAGAAGACCATTCACAAATTTCCTATTTAACTCGTCGTGCCGTGCCTGAAGAACACTTTTTCCAACTGAAAATTCGAAGCCCGCAGAACTAGTGATTGTATACAGTGATCATTGCAAGCATATTGTTCATCCTAGTGCAGTATCTGAGATCATCGTGCCCCGATTATCTTTTTCGAGTGCGTATTTCCGACGAGATCACCGCAATTGAGGAATCCGTCACAAAGGTCCTTCTTGATTTAATGACTGAGAGAGTCATGTCAGAAAGAGGAATGTCCACCGGAGTCCAAGCATCATCAACAAGAGGAGTGCCATCCTCCCAGTCGACTGCTCGAGCATGAACATCTCGACCCGACGCGGAGAGGAGAACTAAGCATAAAGACGACATAGCCAATGTGAAGTTAGTTCCATCCATCCTACCAGCTTACATACCCCCTCTGAGTGGTGTGATTAATAGGGATAGTGTCCTTATAGGCTTTGAATACACTCTAGTCACTGCATATCTACCGAAAGGGGTATGCACCTACCGTGCAGATCAATACAAGGTTACAGCATTGAAGTTTTTCAACTTTAACCTGGGGGACCATAGGTTTACAACATGCTCACCCCAGATAAGTAATTGACAAGAACTAAGAGAAATAATTTGAATATCATCCCTTAGAAATGGACGATGAACCTCGCACAGTCTACTTTGCTCAACATTATGAAAATACCACACTTTCATAGACACCAAGAGGTGAATGCTTGTGTAAAATTGATGATAGCAAGTTACCACGAAGGATACATTTGGTTAAACCATCGCATAATTGTTGATTCGACGTTGATCAATAGGATCACCGGGCTTAGCATGCAGGGCCCTGATCCCCAGGATTACTACCCTAGAAAGACCGCAGACCATGCTCTTTCACAGAATATTAAATAAGCTTATGGCAATGTCAAGAAGGGTGTGTGAGGCTACAAGGTAGCCTCTATCAAAAGTGGCTCAGTGTGCCTCGCATGTCAATTGATCGCAGGAAAGATGGTACATAAGAATCGACCTACAAAAGTATCAGGCTTCGTAGTTGACCTCGCAAGAAAATGTGTAGAGGGACTACAGATGAACTGGGTGAAGTACCTGGTAAACCAGCTAGAGATTGACTGTAGAGAAGCCCAAGATCAGGGGCATGAATTCCATTTTAGCTGGCTTCTAATACTGATCACTTTTGTTTCATGGGAGCTATTGGAAGGTGCAATCTTCCTAGACCTCAACCCCTTTGAGCCACTAGCCACAAAGTTCAATACATTGTGGTACTTGACTGACATGAACAAGCAATGGCAATTGAATGTCGTTATCCACACATATTATAACCAATTGAAAGAAGACATAGGGGGTGAACCTCACATAACCCCAAACACTTTACAAAGGTTCTGACCTCTGATAAAGTTCAACGCGGACCGCCACTTTATATACCTAACTCCACACGCCGATGAGCACTAGGAACAACTTCAGTCCTATTATATGTTGACAGAAGAAGACCTAGAAGAGATTACCAAGGAATGGTCGGTGGACCTCCTTGTCGTAGTATATCTAATGGAAATTTCAGACATCAACAGCCCAGAAGCTGCACAGGACACACCTGGGCCCATTAAGACAAATAAGACGAAGAAGCCTGAAGAGGTTCAGAATGTAGATAACAGATCTGTAAGGATGACTTCCGTCACACTAGATCAAGGAAGTAATGGCGAAGACCTAGAGGAAGACGAACAGAGACTGGAAGATGAAGTCGAAGTTATAAATAAGAGAAAAGGGTCACCTCCAAAGTCTCCCTCTTGGCAGAAATCGAAAGCAATCGTCACTAAGATGCAGACCATGATCGCTCCGGATGACTTTAGTTTCCTCCTCGCAACTATGAATGAAGCCATAGAAGAGATAATAGAAAAGAAGGAAGTGAAGTAGGAGAAGATATATAACAGGATTGAAATTGGGCTCCAAGAAGTACAACATGTACTCCAGTATAGCCGTGCAATCTCTACTATGCCTCTACCAGAAGGAACAACGGGAGTGGGAGAAGAATCAGTTCAACTTCGCAAGATTGCTAATATAGTCGAAGTACACCTTCGACACGCACAGGAATAAAAATTGCAGGTTACTTAGGCCTTAAAGAAAGTACAAGAGGACATCATAGAACAATGCCAAGCCATGCAACAAGAGAAGGATGCTCTCCAAGCAAAATTTGAAGAATATAGAGCGAAGATCCAAAAGGAGAAAGAGAAACTGCTCGCAAAGCAGATCAGGATGGAAGAAGCATTTAACCAAGAATTCCACTCCGTCACTAGCTTAGAACAAAATAGAGAAGAACCCTTTGAATGTCAAGTGATGAAGCTTGTTGAAGTTATTCAACAGCTTCAGCAAAGGGTTGTGGAATTATAGCTTCAAACTATACCAAGTACCCCACATGAAGTGCGCAACTAGCAAGAATTGAATGCTCAAAGCATGGTCGAGAGGATTAAAACACTTGTTGTAGAATGAAAACAATTAAGTAGCAGAAGTGTGCAGATATATGAACAACTATCCGAAGACCCAGAGTTGAAGAAATTGGAGTCCCAACTCAAGGAAGAAAAGTAGCACACAGATACAGTACAGGTGCAGCTCAAGCTCTTGTCACCCATCAAGAGGATGAAGAGATCCCAGGAACAGCGCACCGCCCAACAACTCATTCTTAACACACAAAACAGAGTGATGGAAGTCACCCAAAAAATCCAACCGAGCCAGGAGGCGGCCTATCTACTATTTGAAGAAATTGAAGGCCAAGGAACAGTACTATAACAAGTAGTTGTTAAAGTCAAGCAAAAACTAGAAGGACCTATCAGCAAAGCAGTTATTCAAGAAAGCATTGAGAAAGAAGTAGTAGCACAAATACAATTTGAAGCAGCTCGAGCCAAGATCGAGACCTTTGAGGCAAAGTTACCTAGACCTGAGTGATTCGGGATGAGTCACAGCTGAGTGTTGGGGGCCTATTGACCCTTGACCAAGTTTTGAGGAACACTTGGTCATATTTGACCATTTTTTGGACTTCGACAGCTTGTCAAAGATGGAGCGCAAGGTGAAGCCGATATTGTGGAAGCTAGACCCCCTTTTTGGGTCCTTTTTGGGTTTTGGGGGATAATGTAATAGGACCCGGATGTCGGCCCATGGGTTTACACATGTTTAGGCTCCTTTTTGTAATGTATAAGTAGAAGTCTAGGCTATGTAATAAGGGACCTTTTTTAGGACACTTGAAAAGTGGCTTAGTGCTAAGAGTTGATCTATGTGATATACTTGCAGAGCTGTGTGCAAATATTGTAAATGTTGAGTGCACGGATTGTAAGAAGGTTTTATGCTTAGATCTACTCGGGGAAGGAGGATCTAGCAAGCTACATGGATCTCTTGTCCTGCATAGAGTAGTTTTTGAGGCTCTATGCTTGTAACCGATTGGCTAGCAATAATAGAGAATAAGATTTCGTGGACGTAGCCCCAGGGTGGGGGTGAACCATGTAAATCTGTCTATCATGCTTTGTGTTGTTACTTACATGTGTTTTTCCTCTCTTTATAAGTGCTATGCCATGTTTAGATAGATTTACTTATGCTTTGTGCTTATTAGATGTGTATAGATGATAGATTTGATGTGTATGAAGTTGCTAAGTGCTTGGTCTACCAGATCAGGTCTATTGTACACTACTAAGTGTTGAATCATCTTAGAACTAA
>WSFP011542488.1:0-11604 GCA_009831015.1 Picea engelmannii | reverse complement strand
TGCAACAAGCCATGTTCAAAAACCTGTGACTTCCTCCAATGGCGCAATCAATTAATATTGATAACAACACAGTGGATAACCATGCCATAGTTACCATGACTTCAATGTTCCAATCTGACAATTTTAAAACACACAGTCACAGCATTTTTATTTCGACCAATCGTGTCGAGCTGTCAATCCAACAGAAGGAGGTAACAACAGTATTTCATTTAACAACTCGCCCAATTAACCATGTTGGGCTTAACCACTCAATCATATAACAATGCAGTAACCAAATACCAAAACCAACACCAATGTCACACAATCAACTGCGCTAGCCAGTAATCAACTCTGTCGACAATACACACTGACCCATAATGACCAATAGTAAACCCGATAGGCCACAATGGTCTTCTCTATCAAACTTCGGACTCGAGGAGTCAAGGGTTTTCTCTATGAACCAACCCAGGGAGGCTAGATTCGACTCTTCTCAATGGTAAAAACCTCTGAGACCGATGGTGTACACACAAAGAAAACCACAATTCACTTGGTGGACAAAGTGATGAATACCGTGATGGGAGAGGCTATGAACAAAATAGAAGGGCTCCACTTTGGCCTTGTAATGATACTTTCGCACACGCAGGGTGTAGCCTGCGTGGCTCTCTAGTCAACCAACTACAACGTTGAGGTGAAAACATAGCCAAGAAGAAGCAATATAACCCACTGCGCGACCATTGGAAGCATGAAGTAACCCCAATACCCAAGTGAACAATGCGTAGTGACACAAAGCAATTCCAACCCATTAAACCCCATAAAAGCCAAAGAATGGGTATGGTGAAACGAAATCATGAACACAGCCAACCACTAAGACCAAGCGAAAACCCTCCAACTAAACTAGCAAGGGTGAAAGAGAGCCTATATGTCTGCTAACACTTAGGATGACCAATAACACTGTGACTTCAAACATTATAGCAGAGAAAACCATCAACGCTTCATTCCAGAGAAATCACGATTTCACACAGTTGCCATAATCAAGGAAAGCACAAACCAATACATCCGATCCAATATCCATTTCATAACCAGAGCAGACTCATGAATGGAAAAAAAAAAAGGACATACATGTAATCAACACACCTTAAAACGTGAGTTGGTCGAGCGATTCCTTTATGCTTGAAGGTCGGAGCTTAACCACAACAAAACCTAGTTGAACAATATCCTGACTATGGTGGCGGCCCATGGAAGGAGTAGGGGTGACGTGCAGAAAATGCACGTCACCTCCACACTCAAATTCATTCAATTTCTTAGTATGCGCGAACCACTAATCCAACAAATCATCCAATTGAACCATGCATCGAAACCAACAACCCTTAATTGACAAGAGTGCCACCCACATCCTGTCCTTCAAACATATACCATATGCATATTAACCATATAACTCAATCAAATCTCATAACCATTAACTTGCTAGCTAGGATTTAACCATAATCATTTTAATCTTTCATGCATGTAGTGTAGTATATTTCCAGAGTTAGATCCCTTTTCCTTTTGCATTTGCTATAGTGTTTTTGCCTTTTTCCAACTGCTCTTTATGTAATGTTACTAACATGTATGTTGTGCAGGTGTCCCAAGAACAGATAGCAATGGTATCAATGAATAGCATAGGTCGTAGTAACATAAAAGAACCAACACTTCATAAGCCCAATCCATAGCTTTCTAAAAACAAGATCTCATCAACCATGTAAGCAGTGTCAAACAACAGTACAAACATCAAATATGAACCAGATCTGATCTCCAATCTACAAGGGGGTCCCACCTACTAGTATTATTTAGTTTTTATAATAATAGGTTTTAGAAACACTTTACAGGAAAAACTTCGTTACGATTTTAATCGTCAACAAACATGGCATTTTTATGGATGGAAAACTCCCAAAATCAGTAAAATGATGTCTAATGGTTGTAATAACAACTGCAGTGTACCACTGAGCACACAAATCTAATGGTCGTTTGGCAGCTACATAATATATGATAGAAACACACAAGAAAAACCTAGAATGATGCCAACCTATGGTTTCCATTGATCCAAGACTCTCGAATCCTTACTCTTATCTGCTCCAACAATGTCGATCTCCATTCAACCCCTTCCTGAGCTCCTCAAAACTCAGTCAGGAATATGGCTAGAAAACCCCAATGTCCAGAGGTCCTTGTGGGACAACTGCAAGGTGTCTAGTGGGGCCTCATGGAACAATCCTAGCTCAACTCATGGGGGTGTCTCCTCCTACAGATGTGTGAAAACCCCTTCTGACACATGTTGATCCGACACTCGGCCTCCTCCTGAAACTCGGCGCAACACCCTGTGCAATTCGATATGCCTCCCAACTCTCTTTAGCAAGAAACCAAACAAAAAATTGAACTTCAATGAGAACTATGGATGAATTATCCTCTTTGTCTAGCTAGGGTGGATATTGAACCACCGAAACTAAACCTGCAGTGGAATGATTTATCCCAAAACCCCAGCGAAAATGGTGGCTACAAGAGAACTCCCATAAGATATCAAATCATAATTCCAAATAGAAGGGTTGCCCCTCTATTCATCCTTCTTTGGGCCTTCTAGATATTTCCTCTTTTTTACCAATTCAAACCCTTACTGCTAGTGGGGAAAATCCCCCTATTAATATACCAGGGTCAAGATATAGGCAAAGCTATGATCTCCCTTAAAAAATAATATAATCCCTAAACTACCCCAAACAATCTAAAATGGAAGAATATAAAGAGATAGGAAAGTAGGTCAGAGGTTGTACCTTTGGTCCAAACGCTCAATGTAAACCTCCTTCTCCTTTGTAGCTTCCCAAGTTGTTGGTCTCCTCCCAAAGATGACCTACAAGAACACTTAGGAAAACAAGGCTACAAATATACTATATCTACTAATCCATATTAGGGTTAGATATAAACCATTATGCATAAATCAAATGAAAAACATAAAGATATCATTTGGGACAAGAAAAAAGATTATTTTATTCAAATCCAAAGATCGAAAGCTACAACCTTTGTAGGTCGGCACTCCGTGAACCTGGTCTGGTCTCCTCTTAATGTTGCTCCAAGTGCATCATCCCAATATATTCTCTCACAATCAACTGATCACTTTAGGGAAAGGGAAGGGATTGTATATGAGAAAAGGCTAGAGAGGGAATGTTGAGGCAAAAACTCAGAAAGGGCTGTAAAAACTTGGGGAAGGAGGGGAAGGGATTTTGGCAAAGTTTCTTTGTTATAATGCTTGATCTTGGAATAGGACCCCAAGAACTCATCTTATATGACAAAAGGATATTTATTCGGTTTGGGGATAGGCTACAGCGGGTGAATTGGTTAGGAAACCTCCAATAACCCGTTAACTCTGTCGAATACCTTGCAACTTCTTATTTTTTGCAACTTTTGGAGGTAAACACGGGTTGTTTAGTATGAAGCTAGCATATGTACGTGGGATATCTAGTATGCAGATAGCATATGTACGCATGAAGTACTGCACCAAGGTGCATACATGCTTCAAAAAATGGTTTTTTAAGAGAGAGTCTCAGCAATAATTTTGAAATTTGTGCAAGTAGAAAGGCCAATGCCATGTATGCTTAAGTAGGGAATTTTAGGGCTATAACACTTGCTCCACTTAAATATAATTATTTATTTTATTTAATGTCACTTTTTGGATTTGTCATTCTTTTAACCCAATGACACCAAATAAATCTCCTTGACTCTCTTTTTCTTATTGACTATAGCTTACGTGAGTCATATAGGCTATTGATTCATCCTCCATAAATTGGAAGGGGACATTATAGTCCTCCCTTTCCAATATTGTTTTTCCTCAAGCAACTCTAGGTCAGGGTGTTTCAAGATTTACTCTCCTTCCCAGGTAGCATATTCTATGGGAAATCCTATCCATACAACCAAGTATTCTCGAATGAACCTTCTTCTCAATCTCAATTCCTTGACATCAATAATCCTCTTAAGATCTAGAACCAACTTTCATTCCTCATCAACTGGAGGAAGATCTACCGAAGCGGTGACCTACCATCCAAATTCTTTTTTGAGGAAGGATACATGGAAGGTGTTGTGGATATCGCTACCCTCTGGTAGCTCTATCTTATATGCTACTTCCCCAACTCTCTTGATCACTTTGTAGGGCCCATAAAAGTGGGGCTTAAGCTTCTCTCCACCAGTCTTCTTTAGCAACGATTGTCTGTATGATTGCAATCTAAGAAAGACAATATCCCCAAACTCAAAGTTGTGTTCTACCCTGTGTCTATATGCATACATATTCTGTTGATTCTGAGTGACCTACATATTCTCCTTCGGGACTCTTAAGAAGTCCTGAATTTCCTGTAACCAGCCCCTAGACTTGGGAACCTAGCTCTCTCCAAACACAAAATCCACAAAATATGGAGCATCATAGCCATATAATTCCCTGAATGGGCTCATCCCAATGGACATGTGATGAGTGGTGTTGTAGAAATGTTCCTGAGATGCAACCATTTTATACATGTTTGTTGTTGCCCTGACACATAGTTCCTCGAGTACCCCTCTATCCATTTGTTTACTATATTTTCCTTCCCATATTTCTAGGGGTGATATTTAGTGTTAGGTTTCAACTCTATCTCGGGTAACTTGAACATCTCCTGCCAAAACGTACTGAGAAACTTGCTATCCCAGTCACTGACTATGTTCCTCGAAAGGCCATGGAGTCTGATCACCTCCTTGAAGAATAGGTTTTCTACCTAAGATGCATTGTACTCCATAGGAATAGGAAAGAAGTGTGCATATTTAGTCATCTTTTCCACTACCACGTAGATGCATTCCATGCCCTGCACCTTTGGTAACCCTATAATGAAGTCCATAGAAATGCTTTCCCATTTCCACTATGGAATCAGTAATAGTTGAAGCAGCCATGTAGGATGTGTGAAATATGACGTGTTCTGTTGGAAAGTCATGAACTCCCTCACATGAATAAGTACACCCCCTTTGAGACCATTCTAAGATAATCTCTCCCTCACCTACCTATAGGTTTTCAGATACCTTTAGTGCCCTGCTAGTGGTGCATCATGCATTGCCCTCAAAATATTATCCTTGAGTGTGGACTCAGGGATAAGATAGATCGTGTCTTTGTAGTAGAAGATGCCATCCACTACCTTGTACCTGTCATCCTAACTATCTCCCTCTATTAGATCACAAGCGAAGGTATTTTGGAAGCATTCCACCAAGATAATGGACTTCTATTCCGTTGAGGTATCTATCATGGATAAGGATACATGTCTTTTGGATATGGAGTCAACACCTATATTCTTCTTCCCCTTAACATAATTGATGTCGAAATCATACACATGTACCTTACTCACCCACTTTTGTTTCCTCTCGTTCAAGTATTGTTGCTCCAAGAAATATATCAATATGTTGTGATCAGTCTAAACCACAAAGTGTCCTCCTACCAAGTACTGTATGAATCTGGCCAATGCATGCATGATGGAAAACATATCATGATCATAGACCGGGTAGAGCTTATCATGCTCCCTTAAATTCATGCTCTCGAAAGCTATCAAATGTTGGTTCTACATCAATAATTCTCATATCCCTTCACCGGATGCATCACACTCCAGGACAAAAGGTTGTGTAAATTATGGGAGTGCTAATACTAGGAAAGTTCCCATGACCTTATTCATTTTGTTGAAATCTACCTGTGCATCCTCTGACCATCGAAATTCACCCTTCTTAGGGACTTATGTTAATGGCGCATCCAACTGTGAAAGTCCTTTCACAAAGCATCTGTAATAGCTACATATATTGAAGAATCCTCATAGATATGTGTGTGACCTGGGGGTGGTCCATTCTAAGATGGTTTGGATCTTCTCTTGATGCACCTTTACTCCCTCAACACCAATCATGTGCCACAGATAGAGGATCTCTGTCAACTCGAACTCACATTTTTCCTCCTTGTAAAAAAGTGATTGTTCCTCCATAATGGTGAGAATATCGTCCACATGTTTCAGGTGTTCCTCCCATGTCCTACTGTAGATGAGAAGATCATCAAAGAACACCAGTAAAAAATTCCTCAACTGTATGTTGAAGATATGGTTCATGCATCACTGAAAGGTAGCTAGTGTGTTAGTCAACTTGAAGGGCATGACTAGAAACTCGTAGTGCCCATAGTGACACTTGATGTTGTTTTATGGATATCCTCATCCCTGACCCGAATCTGGTGGTATCCTGATTGTAGATCAACCTTTGAGAAGTACACTACTCCATGTAGCTCATCAATCCTGGGTATCGGGTATTAGTTTTTTATGGTCTTTTTGTTCATTTCCTTGTAGTCTATGCACATCCTCATAGTACCATCTATCTTCTTCACCAATACAACGGATGAAGTGAAAGGACTAGAGCTAGGCCTGATGTGTCCCATCTCTAGAAACTTCTTTATGGACTTCTTTATTTTTTCCTTGAATCTTTTGGGATGCATGTACGGAGTCATGATTACAAGCTTTGACCCCTCTTCTAGCTCAATGACATGCTCAAATCCTCTGCCAGGTGGTATTCCTACTGGAAATTGTTCAAACACTCTTTCGTGATTTCCAAGCAATGCATATATATCCGCTCAGTAATGTTGGTGTTCTTGTGTTGGCTTCTCCATGGTGATCAAGCATTATGTCACACAAGCCATGTCCCTATGTCTAAAAAGGGCCTCCATGCACTGGTTAGACATGATCATGGGGGTACCTATCGACATACCTCTCAGGACAACTCATTTTCCACCCTTGTCCTAGAAATCCATCTTCAAGTCCTTATAATTCATGTGGATATCTCCCAAAGAGTATAACAACTGGACTCCTAGCACCACATGAGTATCTATTAAATCCACAACATAAAATTCATCAGTCAACGTATAGTTTCCCAAGGTTACTTCATGTCCCCTAACCCTATGAGTACACATCATGTTGTACCCATATGCTACTACCACTTTGAATTCCTCCGCAAGGATATTTTTCCTGGTAACCAGTGCAACATCAATGAAGTTGTGGGTGGCTCCACCATCCACCAGTGTCGTAACCCTCTGCCTATGCACAATGTCTCTGATCCTGAAGATATAATATTTAGGGAGTCCTGAAAGGGTGGCAATGGTCACTCCTTTAGGGTTATATTGCAATGGCACATGCTCTATAGTCTGCGATGTCTCACCATGGTCATGTCCAATACCTTCATCATCATCGTCATCCTCCTCGTCAGAGACTACTTCAATGTAATGAACTTTACCTTTTCCCATGCATCTATGACCTAGTTCCCACGGATATTTGCAACTGAAGCAAAGTTTCTTCCTCCTTAGTTCTCTTTGAGTCTCATCATCTGTCTTATCCTTCCCCATCCATGACTTCTGGGGAAAATTCATCTCCTTACCTCCTTGAGGGATGAAGGATTTTTTTGGTACCTTCTTGTTAATTGCATCCTTCATGTCCTAGGATATCATGATGGCCTCATGCAATGTGGTTCACCTAAAGGCCTTCACCTATACTCTCAGGGGTTCATCTAGACCCTCAGTGAATAGAATCACCAACCTTTGCTGAGAAATATTTGTCACCATAACTGCCATCCTCTGAAAATATGTGATGTAAGCTTCTGGTGTACCTGTCTATCTCAACTGTGTAAACTCCCTAAAATGTATCTCAGGGTCCTTTTGGTCAAACCTTTCCATCAAGTTCCCAGTGAAGTCCACATATGAAGTGACGTTGGTATTCCCTAATGTCACCAACCTGTGATACCACCATTCATGAGCTTCTCCCTCCAAGTGAGGGGTGGCATACTTAATTGCTTCAACTTTGGTCATTGGGTTAAGTTGGAGGTAAGTGTCCAACTTATGTACCCAGGCCCTAGTCATGCTCTTTGCAGACCCATCGAAGGGTGGAATAGTCAACCTTCCCACCTTATGCATGATATCAAAGTTCTATGGGTTTTGTGCTCCTGTTTTCCTCTCCTTTGGACCGTATTTATGTTTGAGGTCGCAGATGTCTCTATAGGAAAATTTCTCATGGATATATTCATCTATCATCTCATACTCCCTATATGAGGTGTTAATATCAAGCCCCTGATCTGATTTCTCGTGTTCTTATATAGGATGCCATGTCAGGAACTGTGGTAATAAATGCCTAGGGATCTTTGAGCTCATGCTCTGAGTTAGAGTATGGTTATTACTACTCTCCGTGTGTATTTTGTCACCCCAATGGGATCCACTAGGTCCACCTTGACCTGTAATACTCATATTCCCTTGTTGGTCTATCAACTGTGTGAGTGCCTCAAGCGTCTACTACTAGAACCTTGTTGTATTGTCCTAACTCTTGGCCAGATCTTTTAATATCTAGAGCATAGATCCTTCATAGTTGTCTCCCATGTTTCCTTATGGTTTTGACTCTGTATGATTATCTTTTGTTTTTCTTTCCAGTGACTCTCGGGAGGTATGTCCTCCATGCCCTTTTCTTCTAGGCATCAATGTAATCACAGGCTAGCAGAATCACTATCTTTGATACCATTGTAATGTCCCCAACTAGGCTAGGAGGGAATTTTATATATTTCTGCCCAAAATTTGTTGTTTTTTCTTATTTGAATGTGTTGTTAATTTCGTATAGATAGTCTACTCAATGAGGGATAATGTCAAACATATGGCATACGTTCATTTCACTAGAATGGAGCAAATAAACATGACATCTTATTATGGATGGAAAACTCCCAAAATCAAAACAATGATGTCTAATGGTTGTAATAACAGCTGCAGAATGCTGTTGAGCACAAAAATCCAATGGTTTTCCGACAACTACACAATCTTTGACAGAAACACACAAGAAAAACCTAGAATGATTCCAACCTATGGTGTCCACTAATCCAAGACTCTCCAAGCATTACTCTACTCTACTCCAACAACGTTGATATCTAGTCAAACCCTTCATGAGATTCTCACAACTCGGTCCGACAGATGGTTGCAAAACCCCAATGTGCAGAGGTCCTCGTGGGACGACTACGAGGCATCTAGCAGGGCCTCGCGGAACAAGCCTAGCTCAACTAGCGAGGATGTCTCATCCTACAGATGCATGAAAAACCATTCCGACACTTGACCTCCTCTTGAAACTCGCTGCAACACCCTATGCAAGCCGATATTCCTCCCAACTCTCTTTAGCAAGAAACCAAACACAACACTAAATTTCGATGAGAAATCTGGATGAATTCTCCTCTTTTTTTACCTAGGGTGGATATTGCACCACCGAAACTAAACCTACAGTGGAAGGTTTTTTCACAAAACCCCAACGAAAATGCTAGCTACAAGAGAACTCCAATAAGATATCAAATCATAATGCCAAATAGAAAGGTTACCCTTCTATTTATCCTTCCTTGGGCCTTCTAGATCTTTCCTCTTTTTGACCAAATCAAACCCTTACTCCAATTAAATATAATTATTTATTTTATTTAATGTCAATTTTTGGATTTGTCATTCTTTCAACCCAGTGACACCAAATAAATCTCCTTGAAGCCCTTTTTATTATTGACTGTAGCCTACGGGAGTCATTTAGGCTATTGAATCATCCTCCGTCAATTGGAGGGGGACATTACACAAACAAAGATCATATGAAAATTTATGCCCTTGGGAAGTTGACGTATCAACTACCCCCATTGGGGCCGACAAACCTTTTGTTGTTTCATCTCTCGAGGTAAGGGTTTTGAATGTTTAGGGTTTTCTCATTTATGTTTTATGTTAAAAACGTCTTTGGAGCCTCATTGTACTCATCTTATTGCAAATGAGCATAGCCGTCACATCTCTTCTCAGAGATAAGCTACCACCATTAGAGTAAGTTTTTTTCATTCTGTATTTTACAGTTTCAGCATGTTCTCTTTATTAATAGATGTCAAGTTTTACTATATCTCTGTGTGTTTTTCTATTATACATTTGCATTTAATTTCATTCCATTTATAAATCTGGATCACATTTGCAACTGTCCACTTATAGATTTTAACTCTCTTCTTGAACTCACATACACCCCTTCGGATTAAGGGAGGGAATGTTGAAAACCTAATCCATTAGGGTTATGGTAATAGTCGCTTGTGAATGGATTTGAAACGTCAAGTGTAGCAGTCATCGGGAGTCCAAGTGACCTCTTGGAAGATAAATCCAAAGGTAGAGATCATGTATTTATACATGCAACATATTAATGAAATGGAATTCCATGTTTATCCTAATTTGTGTGCATTCAACATTTCACTATTAGTTCTCTAAAAATTATTCATGCAAGAATTCTCTCGATGGATTTTGTGTGAATGGTGGAATTCTACTTGATAAACTAGATTTGGGCATGAATAGTTTATGCTCTTCAAAGAATCGAGAATGAACATTTTACCTTTGTATTTGATTATGGTTATATGTTATTGTCTCGACATTTGAATTTATACTTTAGACTGCATTGACAAGTGGTTAATGATTACCCATAACTAATTATTTTCACTATTGGGAAATTCAATGAAGAAATTAAGAAAAACTGTTAGGAAATTTGTTGAAGAAATTGAGAAAGAAATTTTATATGGGGACCTTGTTAAGCCTTAGAAAAATATCCATACAAAGCCCCATGTTATGTATAAAACCCCTTATTAAACCCTGGATATTAAATTATTACATTTCTAGTGTTATATTTGTATGTCAGCTAGAACCCTTCATTGCACTCTTTCATTATAATTGCATTGTTTGTCTCCTATATATATAACAAGAAGTCTTATTCTTAGAATCATCTTATCTCATATCATATTGTATTATGAATTAGATATATTGTAAACGGAGTTTTCTCCCTCTAAGTGGATTGTATGCATTGATTTTTTATCATTTTTAAGACGTTGGATCATAACATTTGGTATCAGAGAAACTATCCTAGGATTTTTCTTCTCAAGGAAAGTCATCTTAGAATTTTCACCATAACTTTTKKTTTTTGGRGGGGGGRATTCAAACAACAACACTTGGAGGTTATTTAGAAGACATATCAAGGTATCTGCGGTACAAATTTCAACTTATGGGTCTTTATACTTTCAGAGATACAACCTATGGAAGATAGGGTTTTTGACTCATCATGAATTCATTTTTAAAAGAGCCATGTTGGGATTTTCACTATAACATTTTTTCTTGGACGATTCAGACAAAGAAACTTGTATGTTGCTTAAAAAACATATCAAGGTACCTGTGGTACAAATTTCAACTTCTGGGTTGTTATACTTCCACAGATATACCATGTGGAAGTTAGGGTTTTTTTACCAGTCCTATAACTAGTCTCAAACAGGTGTTCTGAATAAAATAGTCATATCTTCTTCAGCAAGGATCCAAATTCAGTGAGACTAATTGCATTTGAAACGGGATAGTCCATAGTATATATGGTACCATTTTCATAACTAGGCATAAAATATTGAAAACGTGGAATTTTGTACAATATTTCTCTCCACGAAAGGCCAAAAATCAACAAGGTTTGGGAAATCCACCATAACTTTCATTTGGCACACTCAAGTTTGGTCAGACCTATGGCATTGTAGCGAAGACATATCATAGTACTATATTCCAAAATTCCAGACTCGGAAGGG
>WSFP011542483.1:0-11604 GCA_009831015.1 Picea engelmannii | reverse complement strand
AATTTTGGAGATGATAAGTCTTCATCTATTTTATTAGTATAATTATCCAAAATTAGAATGGGTCCTAAAGAAAAAATCAAATATTTCAATTAAAGATTCCTTAAACTTCTTAATAAAATGCTAAAACATCCAAGCCTGGTTTAGACATTCATATTGACTTTTATTCCTCTACTTTACTAGTTTCCATTGATATGTTTGTTAAATGTGCTAGTAAAAATACTTTGACTGAAGTAATGCAGGAAGATTTAGATGTAGAAAAATAAATATCTATTATTGCAAGTAAATCTCCAAGTGAAGATTCAAGATCTTCTATAACAAACAAGAAAGAAATTATCAAATATGAAAGGAAAGATAAAGATGTTTTTGATATGGAAAATTTATATAAAGTCATGAAAACAATAGCAAATGAGATAGTTGATGTTAAAGGAAAACTAGATGAAGTTTCAAATAAACCTTTCAGGCCATTTTTCAAAAGGAATCCACAGATTCCAACTCATGGTCAAACTTCAGAAGGAATTAATGCTGATGAGGAAGAAGGGGAGGATAATGAAGAAGTTAAAGATACTAATGTATTTTGGGATATTAGTGGATTTTTTTATGAAGATGATATAGAATAATATTTTGTTGTTCAAACCCGAAGTAAAAGTATGTATTCAACTTCTGAAACTGATACACTAGAAAAAACATAATCTGTAGAAAACAAGTTAGTATAAAAAAGTCTTGTTGTTCATGAAAAAAATGATTATGATATTATAGAAGATATGAAAAAGACCAGAGCAAATATTTCCCTTTATGAACTAAGTAAGCTAAAATCTCAAAATAATAGTTTATTAAGGGCTTTAAGAGTTTATGAGAAGACAAGTTCATCATCTACTACAATAGAAAATAAAGAAAAAGTTTCAACAGTTCAAACTTTATCTTCTGAAGTATATATTGGTTCAATTATTATAGGTGATAGATCAAGGTCTCATACTCCTCCGTTTATACTCACTTTTGGAATTTTTAATAAAAATGTGCATAATTGTTTGGTTGATTCATGTGCATCTTTGAATATAATGCCTTATTCTATTTGTCTTCATATTAATGAAAAATATTCAAATTTCTCAATTATATAGAACAAGGGTAAAAGTTTTGGGAGAATTGAAGGATGTATTAATCAGATTATCATCTAATTCTAAAGTTTTTCAAATAATATATATTATCATTGTTGATATTCTAGATTCTTATGGATTAGTTTTAAGTCGAGAATGGTTTGAAAAACTTCATGGATATTTCTCAACTGACTGGTCTCATATTTGGATTCCATATAATGGGAAATCAGATCCATGTCAATAGGTGTTATCGGGCTAATTATTAAGTGTGGACACAAATAAATCCCCCTACCTTCACCACGAAACTAGAACAAAACGAGATAGTACACTACTCTTTCCTTAGATTTCAATTATCAAATGAGAAATGGATCTGGAACATACCTTTTGAATATTGAAGATCCAAATTCATCAATGCAATCCAAGCTCCGTCACGAGGCTTATGGAGAGAGATCTGCAAAAGAACACAAGACAAAGAAGAAAATAATAACATAGCCTACTTGATATGAAACTATGTATGTGATCAAGGAATCATACAATATGGACAAATAAGATTCATATAGGAAAGAAAAGTGCATCTTTATTAAACAATAAAAAGAGAGATTACAACCAAAGCGTTGTTGTCGTAAGATCCCTTCCAACAGTTCCTTTCTTCCCACACAATTCTGATCCCCAGATTCTGTGACTGTAGATTTGATAGCTACTCACAATCTATATTGACAAAGAAAATCTCAAAGCTAACATACAAGCTCCAAAAACTCCAAGCTACAAAACCACTCAAACCCCATCAAGCTAACTTTCTTCATGAGAGCTCCTCTCCTTTTATAAGATGAAGAGGATAAGGTGAGGAGGTTAGGATGATCCCACTAAATCATGAAATCAAGTAAGATGCAAACTGTTCGGAGGCCACCTCACCATAGAATCTTCTCCTTCTAGAAGCATCGAGAAGATGCTTGTTTTTCCCACGTATGAAAATCATTGCACCCTATCTATAGGGCAGCCTACAGAGACGTCGCAGACCAATTTCAAGGTAGAGGGTGACGATAAGGAATCACCACAACCTGTGTATAGTGCAACCTATAATGATGTTCCTTAATAGGGGTTTTACAAAGTAAAATACAACTTCTTCTCTCAGGCAAAGTTCTTTTCCCTTCTTTCTTCAGGAATTCAGGCCACTGACCCCTTTGAAGGCAACATATAGGTTTACTTCATTAATGGTCATAGGGATGAAGAAAATAATGTGTAACAAAGATCCCCCCAAAGTATGAAGTTAGAACAAAGTGATAGCTTAAATACTTTGTCAAGTGTGGGTAGGGAACAAGGAACACATCGGTCGAAAACCTGCCAACAAACAAGGAAATACAGTACAATAATACATCATCACTGAGGTAGGCATTCCCATACTCAGAATACAGATGAATCAATGCATAAATGTCAACATGAAAATATCCATGTCAAGTAAGACAGGTCATGGCCACCAAACATACACTGTGGATTCATGCCAATATGACTCAAATCTGAACATAGCCACCAAAACTACACTATGGATATATGTGTTAAAGACTCAAATTTGAGCATAGCCACGAGACATAAAATGTGCATCTATGCAATAGTACAATCTGAATATACTCCAATGCAACCTGAATCTATCATAAAAGATTTAGGGTCATCATCTCCATCACTCTATAGTACAAATCTAACCATGCAAATACATGTGTTGAATTTGAACATGGTAGAAACCACTTGATTACCGGTCATTAATGAATATCATTAAAATGTGCGAGGAAAATCACCATTAATGTCAATGAATCCCAAGGTACAATAGTACAATCCAACGGGTGTGAATTTGTGAGCTAAAGTCGAACACTCGGGGGAATCTCCCGATCAGGGGTCAATAATGAAAACCCATTGTCGAAACGAGGAAAACTTCCATTGAGGCATGCAAGTTCCAAGGTACCAATTAATTTCTAAGTCTAATTCCTAGATAATGAGTTGAAGTCGACATAAAAGACTCGTCATAGGAGGGCCTTAATGTATTCCCCATCAATGACACAAAACAGGTAAAACGATTTGAGGTAGATCAGATTAAAAAGTGATTTAGGATTGACTTAGGGATGGCCGACACAATAGAAGGATTTAAGGCCTGCAAAAATGGCCGACGCAATAGAAGGATTTCTGGGTTGAAATTCTCTTTGAACATATTGATGACACTACAAATGTCTCAGAAACACTGACTGAACAACAAGGATCATAGACCAATTTTTAATCTTATAAAGGAGTATGATCATGAGACAAGTGGATTTTCCAACCTAGACACAAAGCAAGTGAAAGGGTGTCATGTTCAAAAGTGACTCTTCTATAGAATACAGGTTTAGACACATTTCTTTCCCAATTCCCCCCCCCACCGTTTCTGGTGAGTACCTCTTTATTTTTACAAAAGCTTGAGGAGGATATCATACACTTGAACTATAAGCTCATCCTTCAGATGAGACCTCCAGAGTATATTTAATGAACCCTAGGAAGGAGTGGTTTGGTCCCATATGGGTCTTTCCATGCTTGTTTTACAAGTCCAAAGAAATAAAACTCAGGGGTTTTTCATGTTTAGAAAGTCTAAAAAACACTTAAAGAAAACTCCAAAATGTCATTTTTCATAAGTTAGTCTGAAGAGACCGAAAAATAGATAAGCTACCGCTCGACAAACATTTTATTCAAATACTTTAATGAGTGTGAAAAGAACAAGATCGCTTGGCAATCTTTTCATGTTTAGAGAGTCTGAAAAGAGCTTAAAGGTAACTCCAGGGGGTTCCTTTTTCATATAACCTTTACGAGTCCGAAAAAGTGATAAAAGTTTACTCGGTTACATTCTCATTGATTTACGAGCATGAGAAATAACACAGACTAAGCTCGATAACTTATTCTCATGTATTTATGAGATTTAGAAAGAACAAAGACTAAGCTTGAGATTGTTTTAATTTTTACACAAGATTTAAAACAAAACAAAACTATGCTTGCGATAGATTTTATTTTTTCACAGGCTTCAAAACTAAACAAAGCTATGCTTGGACCTGGTTTCATTTTTACACAATCTTGAACCAGAGGAAACTATGGTTGAAGTAGGTGGTTTCATTTTTACACAAGCTTGAACCATAGAAAACTATGCTTGATACTTCCCAATGCATTATACTGAGATGGTTGGTACTTAGCCCCCAATTTAAGAAGATAGTTTTTTAACTTTAGCACGAAGTCTGGAGGTTGGAAGCATTGCCCCCCAAGATTCGTCTCATCCAACGACACATGCAGATGAAATGAAAATTCAAATACTAGACAGAGGAATTGACTCAAACAGAGAGGGGGAACAAACCTATTTCATTTTTTAACGAGCTTGACATAGGAAAAGAACTATGTTCGAGAATCCAGGTTCTATCCCTAGACCTCTGTTTCATTTTTTAACGATCTTGACATATAAATAAGAACTATGCTCGTAAGCTCTGTTTCATTTTTTAACGAGGTTTCTATAGAGAGGAAAACATTATCCTCATAGCTGGTTTCATTTTTTAATGATCTTGAAATTAGAAAACCATGCTCAAGGCTGGTTTCATTTTTTAATGACCTTGAAATCAGAAAATCATGCTCAAGGCTGGTTTCATTTTTTAATGAGCTTGAAATCATAAAATCATGCTCAAGGCTGGTTTCATTTTTTAATGAGCTTGAAATTAGAAAATCATGCTCAAGGCTAGTTTCATTTTTTAATGAGCTTGTAATAAAAAAACCATGCTCAAAGATCTCTTCTTGACCATGGCTTCCAAGATGACAATGCTCTGGAAGGAAACCATGTCAAGGGACAAAACTCGGTCATGGCCTTCAAGAGATCTTTACTTGACGAAAGAAACACACTCTAGAAGGAACACATGTCGAGGGTCGCAATAGGGGTAAGGAGGTCAGGCTCCAATAGCCCTACCAAATAGATCACCATGTCAACTACCAGATCCAAGTCATAAGAGATTGAGCGTATAGTGAGAGGCTCATCTACATCGAAAACTGAAGGAATGGGAGACAATGCCACATAATTGACTTGTAGCAGAAGTGATACCATTTGCATATAAGAACCATTTAGGGAGGTCATTGAGTTGAAGGTCAAGTCAGGGCCAACAAACGAAAGTTGATCAATAGTCACAATTCTTCCATCGCGTGGGAAAGATATCACACACAAAAAAAGTGGACAAAATAGATTTCATGGCATAGACATAATCTCTCCCAAGGAGTAAATTGAAATCCAAGGGGTCTTGAACTACCATGACATCAATAACAACAATTTTCTCTCTCAAAGTTACAGGAAACTGAGGAAGGAATGATAAAGGGTGACTGGTTCTTCTATTAAAAGATAACAGATTCTGCGTAACCAGCACAAGCTGAGGATAACCCAAAGCTTGCCAAGTAGTAGAGGAAAAAATACTAACAGACGAACCTTCATCTATCAATGTTTGAGGAATGTACCGACCACAAACCTGTACTGTAATATTGAAAGGAATGTGAGATGGAAGATGAGGTCCAGTTAGTGCACACTAATAAAAAATGATGGCCTCATTACTTGGAGGGGGTTCCATAGGAGAAGGAGGAATACCCCCGAGCATGATAGTGTCTATATCAACAAGAAAAATGTGGGAAGTATTAGGTTTACTCTTGAGCGGGAGAGTAGGATTGAACGATGACAAGATCAGATTGACCACTTGGGTTTCATTCTCCAAGGGGAGAATGGGGTTGACGGGTGGAAATGGATCAATCGCTTGGGTGACACTCTCTAACGAGAGAGTGGGATCGACTGATGATAGGATCGGGTCGACCACTTTTTCAATTGGTGCAACTAAGGATGTGACCAGATTGACTACATGATCAACTAAACTAATCGACGAAGGGAATGGATTGATCACACTGTCAACTACAGGAGGGTTGAGAGAAAGCTTATGATAATCAACTGGAAGTTGAGGTTGTGAAATAGTCATGTCTTCTAGTAATTTTGAGGCTTCGTTCATACGAGGGAAAATGTGAGTTAGATGAATCCCCTTGCATAACATACACGACAACTTGACTTTACTTTTATTCTTCCCAGCTGTATCGTGACTAGTTGACAAGAGGTCATCAACATGTTGTTTAGAGGCCGACGATAAGGACTGGAAAGGGTGTGTAGACCATGCTTCTATAACCTTAGATAGACTAGGGAAATCCTTAAGAAGATGGATACCCTTACAAAGCCTGCAAGGGTAGTTGGGCTTATGGGTTGTTTGGGTGATCTTGGCATCATCAACACTCCCAACATGATTATTAGTAACTGGTGGCTTTCCAACATGTCGGGTAGTGGTTGGAAGTTTGTACCCTTCCTTATTTTTATTCTTCTTCTTCTTCTTCCTTTTCTTCATCTTCTTATCCACCGAGTTACTAGCTTTAGAGATTTCACTCGACGAAGAAGATGAAATGGAAGAATACCTTGCAAGTGAAGAAGGTGAAGAATATCTTACTGGTGAAGAAGGTGAAGGATTAACATGAGGTTTATGTTCTTGGGGGAAAGTACTTACAACAGAAGCACTAGCTACATTCAGGATTACCTGAGTGGAAAAAAACCATACCAGTAATCCAATTGTGAGACCTGGAAGGCTCAAAGTAGCGATGTGAGGAGGGCCAATGTTTTCGTAAGAAGGAAAAACAAAAGGTTCCCCTAACAAAGGGGTTCCCTCATTGGTCATTTTGGGAATTGACTCCATCAAAAACGAATCCAACCTAGAGTCTGCTAGGGAAAACAAACAACACATGCTAAAAATCTAGCAATAAAGAAAGAAAACAAAACCTTCTCACGATGAGCACACTAGTTGGTGATGAAATCCAACGTCGCGGGAACAATGTAAGAAGGGGTTGAGATAGAGCGGGTGGAAAAGTTATGTTGACAACCTGCTTAATGGACTTACACCTTGGTGCAAGCTCCCACACATAATAATGGGTATACCCTCCAAGGATCCCGAGTGAGTTTGGCCAACGTTGATTCCAGGTACCGTGAAGACTTGCCCCTCCATAGTCACCTCATGTAAATACCCTAAATAAATAGGCCACTAACGTTACCAATTACTACAATGATGCATGGGAAAACAGTTGACAGTCCGATCCACATGCAAAGGTAGGGTATCTAAGCCCGAAATCAACTCGAGGAGCTCCCACACATAATCGTGGGTATACTCTCAAGTGACCCCCAATAATACACACAATCTCTACACTAAGACCAACAAAGCAGGGTGAGTAACTTTGCTGGTCTTAATGCGACCTCGTGATTGACCCTTGTGTTAGAAGGGCTTCCTAGGACAAAATGCAATAAGTGGATTTTATCACTCCCTAACTTAAGATTCTATGTTTGTTTTCATCTTTGGAATGTTATCTTTCACACCTATTCCAAAGCCCTACAACTAATCTAATGTAGGTTTGCTACTAGAAAATATAAAAATGTCTAATCAATTTTTATAAGTGCTTTATTTTTAAGGTTGTTGTTACCCAAGAGGAAAATGGTGTGGACTAAATGATGTTTTGACCGACTCTAAACAATGCAAAGAAATGAAAATGAAAATATTTCACTTCGATGAAAGCTATATTACGAGAAGGAGAAAACGTTTATCATTCTCATATGCACAATGTCCCAAAATTTTATTAAACTCATCAATATAAATATTCTCAAGAAATGAGAGAAAGATACTGTACACCAATACACTATTCTTCCCCCCCCCCCAGACATGAGGGGGAATGTTTTTTAGAATTCAAGACCAAAAACGCCAAAAATCATGCAATTTCACTACTTCAAATGCAAAGATGCCCCCAATATAATATAAAGCAAGAAATTAATTTTTTTGTTTGTTTGTTTCAAATATAGATAAAAGCAATAGAAAATCACTTCAAAACAAACATAACCCAAACAAAGTTTCTCTTTTAGCACGAGTTATTCAGAAAAAGAAGTGTTCTTTTCACTAAACAATTCTAAAGAAAAACAAAGCTTTGTAATCAAAAGACACTCAAAGCAAGAGATAAAATCTTTCAAAAGAAAACAAGCTAAAGAAAAACAAAGATGGCTAAAAGAAGATTGCAAATTTTCAAGAAGACTGTAAACAGACCCAACAAATCACCCCAAACGCTTATCACAGATCTGGGTAAGGAAAAACCACCAAAAGCTAAACATTTCCCAAATCATCACAGGATGTAATACCAACATAGAGTGACGATCTCGAGTCAATGCAGGTTAGAGAAACAATACAGTGCGACGTCACTGCACTGTGTCAAAAAGGAAGGATGCGTCGATCCTGGATCATCGCACTGTCCCTCAAAGAAGGGTGCGACGATCAAAGTAAAAAAGGAAAAAAAAAAGGTAAGAAGGTTTTTCCAGTGAAGTTTAACATTTAGAGAGTCAAGATGGATCTCCCAGTGACTAAGAAAATAGAACCCAAGAAATCAAATAAAGAAAGAAAGACAAACTAGGAAAACCATCAGTTCCCCAGTATGGTCTCCAATTTTGTTATCGGGCTAATTGTTAAGTGCAGACACAAACCAATCCCCCTAGCTTCACCACAAAACTAGAACAAAATGAGACAACACACTACTCTTTCCTTAGATTTCAATTATCAAATGAGAAATGGATTTAGAACATAGCTTTTAAATATCAAAGATCCAACTTCGTCAATGCAATCCAAGCTCTGTCGTGAGGCTTATGGAGCGAGATTTGCAAAAGAACACAAGCCAACGAAGACAAGAATAATAGAGCCTACTTGATATGAAACTATGTATGTGATCAAGGAATCATACAATATGGAGAAATAAGATTCATATAGGAAAGACAATTGCATCTGTATTAAACAATAGAAAGAGAGATTACAACCAAAGCCTTAATGTCGTAAGATCACTTCCAACAGTTCCTTGCTTCCCACACACTTCTGATCCATAGATTCTATGACTGTAGATCTGATAGCTACTCACAATCTATCTTGACAAAGAAAATCTCAAAGCCAACATACAAGCTCCAAAAACTCCAAGCTACAAAACCACTCAAACCCAATCAAGCTAAATTTCTCCATGAGAGATCTTCTTCTTTTATAAGCTAAAGAGGATAAGGTGAGGAGGTTAGGATGATCCCACTAAATCATGAAAGCGAGTAAGATCCAAACCGTTTGGAGGCCACCTCACCATAGAATATTCTCCTTCTAGAAGCACTAAGAAGATGCTCGTTTTTCCCACGTACGAAAATCATCGCACCCTAGCCATAGGGAAACCTGCAGAAACGTCATAGACCAGTTTCAGGGAAGAGGGTGATGATCAAGAATCGCCGCACCCTGTGTATAGTGCATCCTTCAATGATCTTCCTTAATAGGGATTTTACAAAAGAAAATACAACTTCTTCTCTCAGGCAAAGTTCTTTTCCCTTCTTTCTTCAAGAATTCAGGCCACTGACCCCTCTGAAGGAAACATATAGGTTTACATCATTAACGGTCATAGGGATGATGAAAATAATGTGTAACAATAGGGAAAAACATATGAAACATAATGTGACCGATTTAGATGGAGAAAATAAACCTATGGCGTTTTCTAATAACATTTTTGGGAATTACTCTATTGATTTTTATTTTGGAAATTTTAATGCACAAGTTTCTCCTTTCCAACCTATAGATCAAATTTCAGAGATTGAAAATTTCTCTCTGACAGTTTTTTCTCGTTGTATTAATTTTGTAGATATATTTGTAAATTATCCATTTTGGAAACTTTATTTTGATGGATCTAAATCTAATGATGGTGTTGGTGTAGGTTGTATTTTAATCAATTTTGATGGTGTAAAAACTATGTTAACATGCAAATTGGAATTCCAGTGTACTAATAACATCACATAATATGAGGCATTAATTCAGGGTTTAAATAAGACAATCAGTATGAATGTGCAGGACATCTTGGTTTTCGGTGATTAAGAAATTGTTGTTAAAAGGTAAAAAATCAAATTCATTGTATTTCTAGTCATTTGAAACATTATCAACAATTGGCTCAAAATCTTAGTAGCAAATTTTCTGCATTTAATATTGTTTGTATATCTAGAATGAAAAATGCTAGTGCATATCTATTGGAAAACGTAGCTTCTAGACTTATTCCCCCATAATATTTTTCTCCAGATAGATTCTCTCTTGAGTTAATTTTTCGATCTTCTGTTCCCGAAAACATAAAAAATTGGCGATTCTTTATTGACGATGATGATATAATCCATTTTCTCTCTTCAGAAGGAACATATGAAAATGACATCATTGACAAAGAATCACATGATCTTGAGTTAAACAAATCTTCTCCTAAGGATAAAATTGAATCTAAAAATATTGTTCCTAAATATGTTGTAAAGTTAGAAGATCTTTATGATTTAAAAGACAGATTTAAAAAACCCACAAATTGTAAAACACACAGTTCTATCATGAGTGTGGAGCTTATTAATCTAGGAACATATCAAATTCCTCAAAATGTCAATCTTGGATTAGGTTGTTCTCCTTATGAAAGAACAACTTTCATAAAGCTTCTTAAGAAATACAAGGACGTTTTTGCATGGTCATATAATGACCTAAAAAATTTTGATACATCTGTAATTCACCACACCATTCCTATGATTTCAAAGGAAAAACCAGTTCAACAAAAGTTAAGGAAAATTCATCCTAATATGGAAACCCAAATTAAAAATAAACTTAATAAATTGCTTAAAGAAAAGATCGTTTTTCCAGTAAGACATTCCAAGTGGGTATCAAATCTTGTACCTATAAGGAAAAATAACGGAGACATCCGAATTTGTATTGATTTCAGAAACCTAAACCGAGCTTCCAAAAAAGATAATTTCACATTACCTCCTATGGAGCAAGTTCTTTAATCAGCCTCAGGTTCTGAAATGATATCATTTTTAGACAGATTTTCTGGCAATAATCAAGTATTAGTTCATTGTAATGATACACTCAAAACTACTTTAAGAACTAAATGGGGAAGTTGCGCTTATGAAAATATGCCTTTTGGTTTAATCAATGCAAGGACAACTTTCCAATGAGCTATGTATATTGCTTTCCGTGGTTTAATCAATAAATTTGTTGTTGTTTATTCAGACGACATTGCAATTTATTCTAAGAATTGTTTAGATCATATTTCTCATCTTAAACAAGTTTTCGAACGATATCAAAAGTATGGAATTTGTTTAAATCCTAAGAAATCATTTTTTTTTCTCTTCAAGAAGGTAAAATTTTGGGATTTATAGTTTCTAAATAAGAAATTTCAATTGATCCTTCTAGATTTAAAAATATTTTTGAAATTCCTTTGCCTCATAGTAAAAAATCTATGCAATCTTTCCAATCTTTCCTTGGACAAATTAATTTTGTGAAGCGTTTTATTCTAGATTTCACAAAAATAGTCTTACCTTTACAACGTATGATAATAAAAGACATGTTATTCAAGTGGAATGTAATCGAGAAAGAGGCTTTCAATTCTA